>WWET01005354.1:76065-92312 GCA_011038615.1 Limnodynastes dumerilii
AGTTTACAGTATATTATCTACTCACCACTATTGAAAAGAAATACTGATAAAAATAACAATTTATTACAAAACCATAAAAAGAAACAGTAAACATATAACTTTAAAATAGTGCACAGCTGTATATATAGCATGAAAGGAGAATAGGCAGAGAAGTAAGTCCAGTCTATACCAAACTGATCCGATATGCTGGGGCTCAAGTTGATATAAGGAGTAAGGTGGTCCCAATATCCAATGTGTCCCTGTAAGGGCAATCGCGTATGGAGATAGAAAATGTTCCTTAATGGTTTAGAGGTGCAAAGGATATTAATTCTCTCTCACACGGCACTGGTATATATGTGATTGCGGAGTATTCCCCCAGTGAGCTACTCTGTTAATGTCCCATGTGTGTAATCGCAAAAAAACACAGGGTAATATTGTTCATAGGGGTGTCCCCTGTAAAAAACTCCTTACAAGCCCCGCAAGATGGTAAGCGGCAATTCAGTTCTAATAAGAACAAAGGTCTTGAGTACTCACAACCTCTGTAGACATCTGAAGCGGTCCAGGGAAACGGAAAAGATATCCTCCGTGAGTGGATGTAACGGTGGAACAGAGCGGAGGCCACCCGCTGTTCAGAGGTAACCACGGACCGAAGACCGCCTCAAGTTGCTTGAATTGCTCAGCGTCTGTGCAACAGCTGTTCCTGCACGTGGGTATTTAAAAGCTCTCCCGTTGACGCGTTTCGTCCCGTGCTGGGACTTTCTCAAAACGGATAATTGCCTCCTTATGGTGACATTTCTCAGGCGTCATAGACGCCTACACAGGCATCATGACGTCACCCTGTGCATTACTGGAAAAGGGGCCCAAAGCCAGTAATAGTTATATTACTGGCTTGGGCCTGTTAACAGAGGCAGCTGCACCTAAATCCAGGACCAGATTTCGGGCCCGCCAGGCCCTAGGCACTCGCCTAGGATGCCTAGCGGGTAATCCGACCCTGCTTCTTGATAATGCAGCCATCACTCACACACACCTTCAAAAGAAAAATAAATATTGTGGTAAGCCTAGGTGCAGACAAAGCATTTGACTGCATTTCATGAGCACACTTAATGAGAATATTTAAATTCCAACATTCTAGACCCATTACAGGTTATAGACAGATGAATTTTAAGATCCTTCATAGGGCATACCTTACACCAAAGTTATGAATTACTATAGGCAGATCTGATGATACAAATTTATATAAGTGTGATGCACCAAAAGCTGAGTTACTACACTGCTTATGGGATTGTCTTTGATTAGAGAATTTTGGAATTCAATACAGGACGACATCAAACATATGCTAGATATATTATCAACAATAACAAGTGATTGGGCTTTTGGGATATTAACACCTCTGCTATGACCAGACTGCTTACATCAGGCAGGAAGAAATTACTATTAATGATAGCATCCGCCTCCAAAAAAGCGACATTGAGCCAGGTTCACAACTGCGTTTTTTTTCCCCATACGTCCGTAATTTACCGAATACAGCTACTACACATGCGTAGTAACTAATTTACGCTATTTACCTAGAGTTTAGTTACGTAGATTGCGTACATGTGGTCTTTAAAGAATTGATAACCAGGTTCTATTGCTAGAACCCATCCCCTTTTACGTTTAAGTTAAAACTTTAAATCCCACCAGCCTACACCGTATGCTCTAGATCCTTTGAGATATTGAAGAATACTGCCATGTTGGAAACGTGCATAACTGCTCATTATGGAACTCCCTTGTTTCTTATTATTGGAACTTCTAATAAAACAGATATGAAAAGAAAAACTTTTTTGTCTCACCTACTCCTGATATAAAAACCGCTAGATACAGACCAGGAACACTAACACTCCCCGGGCACTCAACTCTCCAACCTATGGTACAACCCAGGCCTCCGGCGTATATCAACCTCATTTTTCCAATGGGGTGCCCCAGGTTCACCTGCCTACCTACTAATCAGCTCACATATAATCTGCTGCTAAAGAAGTCAACGGGATCCCGATTGCTGCCTCCAGATTGCGCCAGACAAGCTGACAGGTTGTTCTCCTGTCTTCCTCCTTCCTTCTTTACGGCGATGGGTGCTCAGAGGATGATAGCATGTGCTGCTTCCCTGGCTACTACACTGAGTTTACATGGCAGAGATACCCTATATCTCTAGCCACTCTCATCATCCAGAAGCGGCGCTGCGGCTCATCTTGTAAATAACTGGCTGTAAGATAATTCAGATCTTCACCGGTTGCCACATGACAACCTGCCCCCCTCCCTACCCCAACTTCACCCCTCTTTGGAGACCACAGACAGTGTCCACATATTTACATCTATAAAGGACATGTAATTAGGGAAGAGAAAAAGTAGGTCTCCAGATGAACCACAGTTTTCAACTTTCTGCTGAGGTGGTACTACCGGACTAATCCCCCCTTAGCTTCTTCTCCCTCCTTCACAACAACCCCTGCTGACAGTAACAATTGCTGGAAATCCTCATACATGGAAAACACAATACAGTACAATGTTTCCAATATTCACCCAAAAAATGTCAGTGTTAGTTATCTGACTTGATCCTCCACTAAGCCCACCAGTCCCTGCTGAAGGAGTTGGTCCAGATTGGCTCAGAACATTAAACTTACCTTCTAGCATGAGCTTCTCAGAAATATTGTGATAGCAAAATCAATGCACTGCACCAATGGGATGTGTACTGCGAATAGCTCCACCCATGGGTGTGTCTAGCACCACCAGGAAATTTATTGATCTTTTATTCATTGTTAAGAATATGAAAAGTAGATTTGCTGACTTTATCAACCTTATGAAAAACTAAAAGTAGTAACACATAGGGGCACATCAGCTGATTAACAAGAATCCAAATTGTATTTTTCATTTATGTCTCCAATACTGAAGTCATGTTGTCTTAGATAACTCTTAGTCAATGATTATATCTTGGCCTCCATGGACTGTATTCACAGTTAAGTAAGTGTAGAATCTACGTTTTACAATCTGTTAAACTGTGCATGCCCAGAACCCAAATATACGCACAAACACCATGGCCGACTGATTCACATACACGGACATCAGACTGGATGCATGCGTCGGCACAGAACGCATCCCGCATGCATGGCTAGAGAAGCAAGACTCTTAATGCAAATGAGCAGCACACGGGCAACTAATGTACGGTGTGGACGTCCCTACAGAGTTAGAACTGATTCACAAGTAGGCGTGCCTTGAGTAAACTAACATACGCACGGGAACATTTAAGGTAGCCCTCGACCACTCGTAAGTTTGAAGAACCGTATTGTGTGCTGTGAGGCCATGAGTCTTCTACTTAGTTCAGGCCACACCTGCTACATGTTTATAATCAATGGATGTGTGTTTTTAAATTAAATAAATAAAGGCTTGTTTATTTAATCCAATGCGGATTTTACATTTTGTGCAAGACTTTAACCTTGTAAAAGTGCCATTATTAGATGGTTAGAGTTTGTGAAGGTTTTTTTTAAATATTTTGTATTAACTTTTTATTTTGTGAACAAACACCATTACATTTTCTTATATTTAACTGTATTTGTTGTTTGTGTTGTTTTTATTTTTGAAATGCTTATTTTTTTAAATGTTTTATGAAAGTCTCTATATGTAGTGGATCATTTTATTTCTTACTTTATGCAGTGTGCGTTTATGTGTGTTGTAAAGAATGTCATGATTATTCTTAACCCTGCTGTACTGTTCAGGTCTATTTGACCCGAAACTAAATTTGTTCCAGTGTCAGTTCGTTATTTATGTAATTAAGATTTACATATTTTATGACTTTTTTTTTTTTTTTGGGGCAAATAGTTGTTATGATCCCCCCCAAAAAAATGTTTTATTCTTTTTTTCAAGTTATGAGTAGTTAGTACTAATGTACTGTTCGGGCTAAATGACCCGATGTGATTATTATACTAGTGAGTGACCGTAAATGTTTCGAAACACATTACTTCAACAATAAAAATTCTGAAAATTAGGAATACAGGGCCAGATCCAGACCTATGTTCTTGTTACGTTTGTTAGCGTAGCGCATTTACGCTATCGCAAGTACAACGCACTGCCCCTGGCAATCCCATCGGATGGACGTACTTTTGCATATTTATGTCTACCAAACCCTACTTTATATTTTCCAAGCGCAACCCCGCTCGTACGTAGCGTCCTGACCAACCTAACTGCCTAAACTCGCCCATACTGTACAATTTAAATGCCTCCCTCCGCCTCCATTGCGTAGTTGAAACGAGGATACGGCTAGCGTATTTTTGGCACACCCCTTCGTACGTAGTTATTACAATGTTAAGGCCAACCAGAGTTACGTGTCTTAACATCTGCCGTGCGCATGTTCAGTACAAGCAAACAGCCGAAATTACGCTAGCAGCTAGAGTAACTTTGCTGTCGTACCTAGGTCTGGATCTACCCCACAGTGTCAGTTCATTGGTTTACATTTGGATTATGTCATCTTTTCACACATTTATTCACAAAGTTTCAACAAGTCTCAGCAAGTCCGCATGTTGAGTCAGATATTCACGCTGGACTTCAAGTGTTTGCAAGTCTTCTTTTGATTCTCTCATTTGGCTATAAATACACGGATTGCAATGACTCATATTTAGTTGGAGATTGATCTGTGTACCATCAATATCATTATGGCCAAAGAAAACCTTTGACTCATAGGTATATCTATAATGGGTGTAGGGTGTGCAGTGCACACAGGCCCCTCAGAACAGGGCGCCCTGTGGCATTCATCCTGCATCCAAGTCTGGGTTGGCAGGGGAAAGGGGACCTATTAAGCATTAGTATTCATTCTCTGTTTATTGAAGAACAGGATTACACATCAAGCAGACTGAGCAGTTTAAACATCTTTAGCTGGTATTATAAGAAGAAACTACATCAAACTGAGTATACAATGTAATACGATGTATAATCCTAAACTAAGCAATCTATTCTTAAGTTTCACGCTATCATGGAAACTGAGATGAATATTAGAGCAGTAACGGGTAAAGACAGAAGACGAGGGGAAGACAGGACAATAAGGAAAGGAAAGAAAATCTAAAATGAAGATAATAGAGATTATGACAGCAACAGGGGGGGAGAAGCTACTAACGCCATGCAATTTATTCATTTAAGAGCTAACTAGGGTTAGGAGATCCCGAGGAGTGTAAGGAGTCTACATAGAATATCCATGAGGTCCACGTAGCCATGTAATTTTGAAATTTGTCGGTAGCCGAGAGGATAATTTCATCCATTGACCTGTAGAATTCGAGCCGTTTATACCATTCCTCCAGGGTTGGGACTGTTGTCGAGCGCCAGTGGACCGGGATTAGGGCTCTTGCCGCATTGCCCATATGCATTAATAAGGTGTGCTTAAAAGCTGACGGGGAACCAGGGGGCAATGACAGGACCCAAAATTTAAGGTCTGTGGGTACCTCTGGACCTACCACTTTCTGGGCAACCTGAATTATGCTGTCCCAGAACTGGGATATTTTTGGGCAACCCCACCAAATGTGCGTTGCCCCGTATTCCCACTTTCATTTATCTATGTTGATTTTATAGTCCCGGGTCTGTGAACCCGGGATATTGCCGGGGCGGCGATCTGAAAGGGGTATGAGGAAGAATATCATACCTATGTAGATACCTATGTAAAACAACTTTACAAAACTTTTTGTCATTTTTGTTTGTTTTGGTTTGTTCATCTGAATGTTTATTTACTCTAATAAAAGTTTGGAGAATATCCCTTGTTTGAATATGAATGAAAAGCGTAATTTTTACGATACGGGTCATATTGACCCGAACAATACATGTGTATAGTAGACCTGAGCAGAACAGCAAGGTTAATTCAAGTTGTATTTTTAATGGTTACTATTGTTTACATATGTTAATGAGAGTTTGAGCTGTTACTTTTCCAGAGCCTAATCAGTGCATTTAGTTCCATATCTTTGAATCATAAGCAATTTTAAGCACCTAAACGCATGACTGATTCACAGCTAATAAAGTCTGCACGTACCCAATTATACGCAGGAAATACTTACGTGTTTACGTTGCACTCCTGACACATGGGGATTGGTTAACCAAGTTCTTTCTTTTCTCTGAATTGGTATTGCAGCTTTTTTTCGTGTGCGTATATTTAGGTATATTCACAATTTTTACTCCTAAGTGTGAATCAGGTGCCTGGCCATCTCCATACGCATCAATGCAGGAAAGTATTTCTACATTTCTGTTATCAACTGTAATGATTTTATCAGGGAGATTGCCAAACACTTCATGAAGTAAGGGAGAACATCCACTCTTGAGGGAGTTTGCAACCATGAGATGAGAGTATAAACATTACTATTGCCTCCAGGCTGGTCTCTAGGCCTCTGCTATCTTCCAGTTTCACTTAAAGGGGTGAAAGGGAAAAGGAAATGTCCTCAGTGGAGCAGTGTACAGATAGGAAATAATGTCTCGGAGGCTGTTAATGTTTATAAAATAAATGTAATTTTAAGGAAGCCAAATAAAAAATTTTATCAGACTTTGCTAATAGGATTGCTCACTCCTAAATTAAAATTGTGTTGCAGTAGTAAAGAGTTCAGTTTATTAAGTTTTAGTAAATCAGTTAACAGGGCCATACAGGGCAACATCTCCAGTCTCCAATAATGACTTTTTACACTCCATACTACTTATCCATGTATTATATCAAGTATATTTTTATAGGACAAACAAGACTGATTTCATAAATAAAACATAGCAGTAAAAATGTACTGCAACTGTACCCTTTCTACAGGATGAATATTCCTTGGTAAACAGAACAGTCAAGCAAGACAAACTCTCTAATTTGCTTCCTATGTTAGGATTTATGAAAACCCCTGGGACAATTCCCTAAGTGACTTGTTAGCAGATAGGAGTAATTCAGTCTGTTTACCTCTATATCTTATTATCATCTTGCAAATAAAACTTTGTATGACTTAATCATGAAAAACAAAAAGACAATCTGCAATGTATATAGAATACCTGGAGAAATACAGGTTCTGGACCAACTGGGAAATTGAGGTAGGAAACAGTTTACAAATAAATGTAAAACACGAGATTATGCAAATCAGTCTGGAATTATTGACATTAGTACCACTGACACATCTGTCAGGGTTGCCGACTCTCCCGGAATATCCATTAGACTCACGAAATTTGGGCAGTTCTCCTAATGTCCCAGGAGAGCCGGCAAATCTCATAATAGGAGGGAAGGGTGGGGCTTGATACAATTTTCATGGTAGAAGTGCAATTTTCGTACAGCTAAGTGATGGAAAGGGGGCATGGCTTAATGACGCGATTTGCATAACTCACATCCTTAAGCCCAACCCTGTACGTGATTCTGGGCTGTATTCACAGATACATTTTGTGGGATTGTGTGCGTATATTTAGATGCAGGGCATGCGTAGTAACTTTTGCAACGCAAATTACGTAGTATTTACGCATGGACTTGTGAATCGCGCTTAGGGACATACGTATGGAGGGACGTGGTTGTCTTTCGTACGTTAGAAGTAATGTGAAAGTGGGTGGGGGGAGGCATGTAAATGGGCAATGAGCCATTCTCTGTGCGTCGTTTTCTTCTTAATAAGGCAGGGTCTAGCTGATTGCATCAAATATGAACTGGTCACTAGGAAAATGCCCACTACCTTGGATGAGCTCATATCTCTAAGTATTCTTGTGGACCATCGCCTCCGAGAACATTGGAAAAGAAAAGGCCACAGTATTCGAAGTTAGTATCTTATCCTCGTGCCCAGTCTCCAAGCCCTCTACCAGAGGAACCTATGCAACTAAGTACAGTGAAACCTCGATTATCCGGGCTAATGACTGGCACCCTTCGGCTGGATAATCGAAAAGCACGGATAATTGAAACAGTATTGAATACAGTACAGTGAATGCTAGTACAAGTGCAGGGCAGTGCTAGGAGTGGGTCTACGGTTGTTGTAATGGCCAAATTGCAGGTAGATGGCTGTGCAAACGGAGGAGCTCCTTCACTGTGCTTCCATTCTCCTCGGCATCCAGGACACGCCCCCCGTTTTACAGGAATGTCTGCTGAGCTCAGCAGCACGGATAATCCAATTGCTGGTTAATCGAGTCACTGATAATCGAGGTTCTACTGTATAACCCATCTGACACCAGAGGAATGTGAATGTCGTGTCAAGGGTAAATTATGTCTGTATTGTGACGACGATAGCCACTTTATTCAAGTATGTCCCAAAAGTCTGAGGAACAGGGGTCCCTAGCTGATGCTCAGGCGATGAGATTATGAATGACTGATCGTTCCTCAGTAAACAGAGACTTTGTCTTCGTAGTGGAGTAGTGACAGATTTGGCTATTCCTACAGACATTATTGCTCCACCCATCTGCCTTAATGCGGTAAATGGGAGCAGCATGAGGAACTATTAGCCATCAAACCTGTCCTGTGTCTCTTAAAATCGGAACTCTTCATTCTGAAACTATTTCCTTCTTGATTCTTCCCATGACACTCCCCTCACACTTACAGATGTTAGCTGACTTCTGCCACCATAGGGCAACCTTAACAGTCTGTGCATATATTTGTGCTTAAGTTGCTTAGGTACGTGCGTATATTCTTAACCGCGCCCTTAATAGGCCATTTAAATGCCCCCCCACCCATTTTTCTTAACTTCCTACTTACAGAGGAATGGCACGCCACTTCGTACATATCTCACTAAGCACGGAATTGAAGCTTGTATAAAAAAAAGTTACTTCACATGCGCAGTTTAACCGATCCTAAAATTATGCCCAGAAAAAGCAGCACTTTCTTAAGTGTGAATACTGTCCATAATCCCCACAATCCTAAGTTATTTCATGGGGTGTCTCCTGGTGAAAAAAGTGTCTTAATCAAGTTACACCTCTGTTCAAAGAAAAACTGGCCTATTGTTACAATACTCTATACTTCAGAATTCCTACCATGAGAAAGCTACCATGTCCTGTCCTCCAGTTGGTGACTGGAATCATCCTAGTGAATCCGTTCCTGATATTAAATCGCCATGCAGCAGAACTTATCCTTTATCAACCCCGAAGTCTAAGTCCAAGTATATCCTTCAGAGCCTAAAATTTGCATGAATTCAGCAGAAGTCCAAATTCAATGTCGCCCAAGTCCAACAATTATAAAGTCAACAATTCACCTCGTCCTCTAACATAAGAGGTTTCTACAAATATTGAGTCTAATTTCATCAATGATCCCATCTGTGTGGCTTCTGCCAGTCCTATGAAGTCTCCTTCTTTTAGAAAATCATTGGTAACTGAACCATTCCAAAGGGGACAAATTCTGTGGACCGAATCTGCTCATAGCACGCACTGTCCTGAATCGTTAGTTTCCGGTCCTTATTCCTTAGGTATCAGCCTCCATGCCTATTTCAGGTGCATCTATTCCAGCCTGTAAATATTTTTAAGAACCGGAAGAGAGTAAGGACATCCTTACCTAAATCATCTCATCGCCTTAAAGGACCTGCTCTGAAGCTCCATTCGAGATTCTCTCCTAAGGCACATCAAAGTTGCCCGGTGGCCACCCATAAAGGGGAGGTACTATCACACCTCCGGTACTTACTGTATAAGGGGTCATCTGTCTGCTGTCCTTTCTGGTCATTACCATGCTTCCAGGACTATTTCATGGGCGCTGCCATCTTGGAATTATCACATGACTTGTTCCAGCCAAACAGAGTTCAGCTCTAGGAATCACATGACCAGGTTGTCCAATCCTGGTCATGGGTGTTCTATTTAAACCCAGAGCACTGTATCCACAGGGCCAGAACAACTTGGTCACTCAAGGTGCCTGGTTTATGTTTTCTCCTTTGGAAGATCTCAGCCTGCAGTTTACAGCTTGCAGCTATCAGTCTGCTAACTCAGCTTGAAGCAATCAGCCTGCTATCCAGCCAGCAGAGAACAGGCTATTATTCCAGTCAGCAGTGAACAGTCTACGGACTACTAGTCTAGCTTCAGACCTCTGCTGTCTGCAGATTGTTATTCCTGGTCCAATCCAGGTCAAGTCAAGTCCAGTCCTTTGCTGATCCAGTCCAGGTCAAGTCAAGTCCTGTTCAAGTCCATTCCTGGTCCAGTCCAGGTCAAGTCAAGTTTTGTTCCAGTCCAGTCCTGCTCAAATCAAGTCCTAGTCCAGTCCAGGTCAAGCCAAGTCTTGCTCCAGTCCAGTCCATTTCTGGTCCAATCCAGGTCAAGTCAAATCTTGTTCCAGTTCATATCCATGGTCAAGTCAAGTCAAGACCATTCCAATCCTGATCAAGTCCAGTTCAGTGAAGCTTGTCTCATTCAACTTCAGTCCTGGTCAAGTCCAGTCCAGCCAAGCCTGCCTTGTCCAGTCCAGTCAAGTCTGCCTTGTCCAGTCCAGTCAAGCCTGCCTTATCCAGTCAAGTCTGATTTGTCTACTCTTTGCCCAGTAACACATGAGCAGACCATATATCAAACCCTTTAGCTTCCAGCACCACGCTGAAACCCTATTATGTCCCTGGGAACCCAGAGCGGATACCCAACCAAATCCGTCCATGATATATACCCAGATTTAGTTCCACATAAGATGGAAGATAAGGTAAGACTTCTCGACCCTGACCCTAGCCCTCCTGATACCCTAACCTTCCTCTTACCTTAACCCTCTCCCCTCTGCAGCCTAACTCTACCATAACTCTAACAATCCTTGTCCTGCAGCCTAACCTTAACCCTTTCCATAACCATCATCTTTCCGCATCATCTTTCCGCTACCTTTTTCGTAGCCTAACCCTAACCTTCCCTGTCTTGCAGCCTAACCTTAGCCCTCCCCTCTCCAAAGCATAACCCTAACCTTACCTGTTCCACAGCCTAACTCTAACCAGAATGGGTATTTTATTGAAATAAGACCATTTAGCATGGTACCAGTTCCAGGATTTTCATTTTTATTATGTAAGAGGTGTCAGCAATGGTACAGCTGAAATTAAGTTTTCGGCTGTATCACTGTCAAAAATGGATCATTGCTGCAGCAGCTATATTCCACTTACACACACACTTTGATCAGACTGGTGCTTTGCGTTTTCTTTAATTATGCTTCGTTACTTCTTCCAATTGTTATGTGACAACCATATACTGGATTGCAAACTAACATGACAAGTAAACGCCTTTACTCATTTAAATGTTATAATATTTTGATTGAGAGTTTCATGAAGCATAGGTGTATCTACAATGGGTGCAGGGTGTGCAGTGCACACAGGCCCCTCAGAACAGGGGGCCCTGTGGCATTCTTCCTGCACCCAGGGTTGGCAGGGGAAGGGGGGCCATTCGGCATTTATTTCTTCCCTCTATGATCTTCCCCTGCTGTGGGACTGTCCGATTCACGAGCCAAGGCTTAAAGCACAGTTAGGCCCCGCCCCTTTTGAGGTCCAAAAATAGGGACAGTCCTGTCTCAGGGTTGGGGGACCGTCATGAAGCATTATGATGATGGCAATGGTATGTTTTTGTGATAGAATTATATAAACTAAATGATATTTACCATTGGCTATAATAAATAATATTAAATAGTAATAAAGATTATTTAACAACTGGCAGATCTAAACCAATGCAAGAAAAACAATCAGCGCAGAGAAAGCTACCAGTTTATAAGAGAATGGAAAAATAGGATTATTTTAGAAAGTATGAATGAAGGATAGTATTAAGAGAACACTGCAATTCATCAAAAATACAGAGTTAAAACAGTAGATAGAAGGTAAAACTGAGAAAATGGGAGTGTTAAAAAAAATCCATGAGAAAGGAAAACTAAAAATGAAGGCAGAAAGAAAAGAAAAAAAATCCCCCTGGGGAATCCTCTGTCAGGGCCTCAGTTGTGTCTGGTAGGAGAGAGAATATCACAACCTGGCTTCTCTGCATCTTTTCGGCATCAATTTCCCAACTGGTGAACTGTGAAATTAAACCGCAACCTTCACAGTTCTGACCATTAAATCTTTTGCTGAGCTAAGGTAGCATAGAATTTTTATTTTATTCAAAGGCTTGCAGCATTAGGAAATATTTATAATATTCTTTAAGAATTAACATTTATTTAGATGTTATTGTTTTTATTCAGAAAGAAAACACTGCTCACTTCACAAGCAAGGGGAGTGCCTATTGCCGTGCATCGGTGGTACGTTCGGTGATAATACGCTACGCACACCAGCGTAGGTCTGGATCAGGCCCATTGTCACTAAAAAGCTAATATAACCAAACCACAGATAACCACTGATGTTCAAACAATCAGAATGGATCATTATTTACATGCATTGGTGGACATTATAACTATATAGCAAGGGTATCAGGGTAGTAATGAGAGCGAGGTGACTATTGCTGTTGCCCACCTGGGCAACGGCACCACCTGCACTGCCCTCAATAAGCCTAGGTTATAGACACAATGGGCCAGATCCAGAGCACTCCCCCGTGTCAGCGTAGTTAGACACAGTTACACCAGCTGAAGTCTACCCTAACTTCAGCCGGCGTAACTGTGTGTAACTACGCTCACACAGGAGCGTAACCTCCCTAACCCAGCCCTCCCCTCCTAATTTCCCTCCCCCTGCCCATGTTCCGTAACTACAGCGTAGTTACGGCGCTGCCTGCCCCCCTTGTCCGTAACTACGCTGTAGTTACGGACACTAGATTCATGGATTACGCCAGGCAAAATATGCCCGGCGCATGCGCAGAACGGCATCTCTGCCGTTCTTACGCTGCCGCCCACCGTAACGTAGCTCTGGATCTGCCTCAATGTCACATTTCCTGAACCACAACTGCTAATAACGTTCAGCAGTGGCAGATCACACAATGTCTCCCTGCATTTGCTGACTACATACTTCCACTGCTGCTAGCACTCCAATAGTGGTGTTTAACATGACATCAAGTCATATCAAAATCAATCAGCTCCCAACATCTGAAGAATGCAGGCAATAGAGATCATCCTGCTGCAAGTGAAGGCGATATGGAGGAGTGATAGGGACTGGAAATAAATGGAAAGGGCTTAGAAAGACACAGGGAAAAATAAGTGGGGGTTAGAAAGACACTGAAGGAGTGAGGTTTGAAAGAGGTCACTGTAGATTATTGGAAATGGTGAATTTGCTTTCTATGTAAAACTATTTTCTATTAATTACATATAAATCTAAAGGTCAGAAAGATGATTATTAACCTGCTGGCACTAAAATGTGGACAGAGGAAAGCAGCAGAGACAGACACAGGACCAGAGACATTACAAGGAATTTTATTTCTATTGTAAATGGATTTAGTTTTTTTTTATGGCAGCGATTTTAAGTGGTACAATGCCAAACATATAGTGGTCAGCGTGGTATAGTGGTCGCCCCTGCCAACATGACACTTTTCAGTTTTAAAACCCTATCAATAATGATTTAGCTGACATTATGGTGTTCACTGTATCACTGTTGATTTTATGATGGTCACCATCGCAAACATAACCGTTAATTAAAATGAACAGTTCATTTTCTCAACTTTCCATTTAAAGATAGATTAAGGGAAATAATAAAATCAGCATAAGAGGACACTTACATCACACTGATTAGAAAACTCCTCAGTAATCTCTCTGTATAGTGTATCTGCATTATAAGTAGACTGGAAGATGGGGAGAAGAAAAACCCTATAAGACATTGTGGGTTCTATGCAAAAGAAAACCTTAGAGGTAGATCATCAAATATCTGTGTAGCTCAGTGTGTGTTCTGTATTGAGAACCATTACTGAAGACATTTATAGGAAATAAACATGTGTCAAATGCTTGTCAAATACATCCCACTGCTGTTTTCAATTTATCAGCAAAGCATCTGAATCTCAACTTCCCATGCTTATGCAAGGCTTGAACTCTGCCCCGTAATCGTCAAAGTAATAAGTTTCTTTGCACAATGTGCCTCAAAAAATAATTTGCCAATAAGAACTTCAAAAACATAGGTCCGGATTCACAGTTATGTAATTTTCGTCTTGCATACATTGTTTTGAGAAATGAGCTACTCCATGGTTGTCTACTTTTGCAAATGAATATCAGGGAGATTGTAAGAGCACTTTCAAGGCGCTGCACCAAAGGGGTGTGTCCTGTAGCACCAAAGAGGTGTGTCCTGTGAATAGCTCCACCCATAGGTGTATCTAGCACTGCCAGGAAAACTATTTTACAATAAAAATGTCAGTATTTATTGATTATGAAATTGTCAGTGAATACTTTTATTACTATCTTTATAGAAAAGCTAAAAGTGATGCTGCAGCTGATTAACAAGATTCTTTCATTGCATCTTGGCCTCCATGAAATTGGTCATCTCCATAGACCTCCATAGACCTCAATGTATGAAATGAGAATCAGGGAGATTACCAAACACTTCAGGGAGTCAGGGAGATCACCCAATTTTCAGGGAGTCTCCCGGATATTCAGGGAGAGTTGGCAACTATGAGCTACTCCGCATGCGTGGTAGCTTATTTATGCTATCTACGCACCATTTCTGTACATAGATTGCGTAAGCGCGGTCTTCACCATTCCTGCAGTAATGGACTCTAGATTGTGTCGTGTTCTGATCTCCCGGTATATTTTTGCAAAAGAAAAGGGGGGAAGACGTTCGGCATTTCAGCACATCATCAAAACTAACATGTTCTGTAGGTTGTGACGCCTGACGAAGGGTTTTGTCAATAGTCTGTATTTAGGAGTATAAGGGAATTCCAACTATTTCTTTACCTGTTCAAAAGCTGAAGGTTGAATGAAGTAATGATGTAAAATTGCTGAAGGTGTCCCATTGTTGGTCAAGAGTTAAAGGCAAAGGGTGCATGGGTGTAACATAGGTTCAGTTTAGATCACATTACTTCCAAGTGATATTCAGAAGAGGTTTATCTTTTACTGTAGGAGAAATGTCTTCTGACTTTGCATGTAAGAGAGCAGCTAAATATATTTGTGGAATGAAGGCTTGATCCAGTGTCAGGGTAGTATGACTGGGCCAGATCCTAAACTACACACGCGAGCGATTTTACGCTAGCTTCTGACATAAAATCGCCCATTAGTATCATGCGTAACTACGAACGAAGGGATATGACAGCTATACGACACCCATAATTACGCTTCAGAGGCGGGATGAGGCTTTTAAATCATACAGTCAGGGCGTGCATAGGCGCTTATTTACGTGTATCCTTTACGTACGTCAGTAGTTACACTTTAAAAAGTTAAGGTAGGGTTTGGCAAGTGTAAAACGGCCAAAGTACGTACGAGCGAGGGCAGAGCCTAGTAAATACGCTAGCGATGAAACGTAATAAGCACTTAGGTCTGGATCTACCCCATTGTTAGTATTGTTTATCCAGTCAGTTGCATGCCTAAAGTTAGCTGGTAAATTGTACTCTTGAATATTGGGGGAATACAAATCCCCTTTGTTCCACTGTTGTAACTTATATAATGAGGCTGCTCTGTGTTTTTAACCTAAAGTGTGTGTGTGTGTGTGTGTGTGTGTGCAACAGATAGTAATACTGGAAGAATACTTTGATTTTACCGACCAGTTTCACTTTCAAAACTGCTATTTCGACTTAGCATAGAAAATATGGTCCATTATGTTTTCTGTCTCTTTATGTTTATTTTTTTTGTTTAATTCTCCTATTTCATTGAGATAAAATATGTGATTTGTATAAAGTGTTTTGTTGGGCAAAACAATTTCATTTGGTGTAGATATAATAAAACTACTGGGTTTAAAAATAAACAGGATCCTTATTTTTTTTTTTTTATTTGGGGTTTTCCACTAGCACTAAACTATATAATATTTTCAAGAGAACATCCAAATGGAGCTAAAGCTGAGTTATTAGCATCAGGTAGTCAATGTCCAGGATATTTAGATTGGGTGGATTTATTATCATAGAGCATAAACAAATAAACAATGTATTTACGGACTTCAACTGAATACGGATAACAAAGGGCAATGTCAATACTGTTTTCTAAAAACACTGCACATGAGAGATACAGTAAGCATGGAGTAGACTGCAAAGCATTTTGCAATCATTTTAGCAGACTGCAACTGTTACAGTTTTGGTGGACTGTAGGGTTTCTGCTGAAAGGAAAACAAAAACAACAATATTGGTTTTAGGAAGTGAGGCCAATTCATCTGCTTGCTTACAATATTAGAGGCCGGCATTTAGATTACAATATAATGGGCAGTTCTCAGATCACATTTATGTCCTAGATTAAAATCCAGTAAATAGCCAAGAGCAAACCTGTCACCATCACTGATTTACTTTAGGCTCTGCTGATTGAGACGGCCCTGCTG
>WWET01005355.1:0-10429 GCA_011038615.1 Limnodynastes dumerilii
ATATAGATAGTGTTAATGCATTCAAAGGTAACAAATACTGAAAATTCCCAATGTAAATCATTATATGATATATATGAGATTTAGCCAGTTCAAAGTTATGCATCCACAGAGTATTATCACAGAGATCAAGGCAGGAATGGACGGAGATAGGATGCGCTTCAACCTCCATTAGAGCGCCTGGTGTCACACGTTACCCTGACAAAGAGTAATAGAGTGTGAGTAACAGACCTTATCATAGGAGTATTGTGAAAATTGTTATTAATGCATACAGTACTACTCTTATTAAAAGAGTTTCAGTTTCATTTAATGGACTCATAACTTTGAACTGGCTAAATCTCATATATATCATATATTTCCACTAGGAATTTTCAGTATCTGTCACCTTTGTATGCATTAACACTATATATATAAAAGCACAATTTCTGTGTTTACCACCCACATTTCATATTAAAGATTATTGAATAATGCTATCTCTGTATTTTTCAGCGCAGTCCGCCTAACTCTGTATTGTTATAATTCACACATATTGTTGTGAATTATCTATGTGTCTAGATTAGCAACTTTTTATATAACACAATTGTGCACCATTCATAATAAATAAGTGCAACTTACGTAGTTGCTAGCCCGTTATGACAAAATGGCCAAATACATACAGATACAAAGAGCGGCACTCTGAGATAATTAAAGTACTTGGAGTCCATCATGGTTTCTGTTTTCAGTTTTAATGACAACATTTTTATATTTAAATAATTCTGCAGAGACAGAGGACAGAGTCGGAGGAGAGTCGGAGGAGAGGCAGCAAAGGTAAGTTTATTATACAGTGCTTAAAAGTGGTTGAGGAATGGTAATTTACATAGAGGGGGCACAAAGGCTGGGTGGACACAAAGGGGGGCAATAGTGTTACCTGGACATAGAAGCTGAATGGACACAAAGAGGGGACAATAAGGCTGAATAAACACAGAAATATGGGGCACAAAGGACTGGAAGCTGTCCGTTTTTACCTTAATCTTTCCCCTCTAGACCCGGATCTTATAGAATTTTTATTGGAAGGTATCTCTTTTATCCTTTTTAATAATTATTTTAGTTTTAATGGGGAATTTTATTTACAGATACGGGGTACGGCCATGGGAACCTGGTTCGCCCCCTGTTATGCCAATTTATTCTTGGCTTTTTGGGAACATAACATCATCCCAAAAGGGGGGCAGAACCTGATCTCATGGCTGAGATATATAGATGATGTCTTTTTTATATGGGGGGGGGTCCGAAGAGGAACTTCGGGTCTTTTGTAATGTGCTCAATCAGAATGATCTTAATATAAAATTTACTTTTAACATTAGTGAAGTTTCCGTCGATTACTTAGATCTTAATATTTATATCGAAAATGGGGCTATTGAAACACAGAATTTCACGAAGAGCACGGACACAAACTCATACATACCGGTGAATAGCAATCATCACCCTTTATGGCTGAAAAATGTACCAAAGGGTCAATTTTTGAGACTGAAAAGGAATTGTTCAAAAGAGACATCATATATCAAACATGCAGAGAAAATGAAACTACAATTCCTTAATAAAGGCTACTTGGAGGAAGAACTTAATGATACTATAAAAGAAGTAGGGGAAATAAAACGTGATTCTTTATTAAACTTGTTCAGGGGCCCCCACAGACCTTAATCCGGCCCTGAGAACGGCTAATACAGGGCTCCAATGGGAGCCCTGTATTAGCAGTTCGTCACATGATTACAGACCAGACACCGCCGGAGAGACGACGACGAGCAGCAGTGGAAGCGCCGCGGAGGGCCCCCCACAATTCAGTTGTTCAGGGGTCCCCACAGACCTTAATCCGGCCCTGAGAACAGCTAATACAGGGCTCCAATGGGAGCCCTGTATTAGCAGTTCATAACATGATCGCAGACCAGACTACGCCGGAGAGACGATGACGAGCAGCAGTGGGAGCGCCGTGGAGGAAAGAAGAATTCAAAGGTAAGAAAGTTCATAAAAAGAGTCTGGCATGGCATATGAGGGTAGAATGAAAGTTCACAATTTGGGGCAGACAAGGAGGCAGGCACACTGGTATATAACAGATGGAGGCTGACAATTGGAGACATACATTGGCATTATGGGTGCAGATGGAGGCTGGCACTGGCATTAGGGGAAGATGGGGGCAGACATTGGAGGCAGGCACTGGCATTAGGGGGCAGATGGGGGCAGACATTGGAGGTAGTCACTAGCATTATGGGGCAGATAAAGGTTGGCACTGGCATTAGGGGGTAGACATTGGAGGCAGGTGCTGTAATTATGGGGACAGACATTGGAGGCAGGCACTGGCATTATGGGGGCAGACATTGGAGGCAGGCACTGGCATTATGGGGGCAGATGGAGGCTGGCATTGGCATTAGGGGGCAGATGGAGGCTGGTACTGGCAATAAGGGGGCAGATGAAGGCTGGTATTGACAATAGGGGGCAGACATGGAGGCTGGCACTGGCAATAAGGGGGCAGATGGAGGCTGGCATTGGCAATAAGGGGCAAAACATTGAGGCTGGATATTAAAAGGGGCAGATATGGTGGATGGACATTACAAGGGGCAGTCATGGAGGCTGGGCATTACAAGGTGCAGACATGGAGACTGGACATTACAAGGGGCAGACATGGAGACTGGACATTACAAGGAGCAGAGATGGAGATTGGACATTACAAGGGGCAGACATTGAGTCTGGACCTTAAAAGTGGCAGACATGGAGGCTGGACATTATAAGGGGCAGACATGGAGGCTGGACAAATAATAAAGAGGTGGATATGGAGGCTGGACATAATTAGGGGAAGACATGGAGGCTTGACAAATAATAAAGAGGCAGACATGGAGACTGGACAAATAAACAGAGGGGAGACATGTGGAGGCTGTACATAATAATAATAATGGGCAGACATGGAGGCAGGACAAATAAAAAGGCGAATATGAAGGCTGGACATATGAATCCTGGACAAATAATAAGGGCCAGACATATGGACGGGAGGCCTAATATTAAGAGGCAGACATATAGATTGTTGATAATAGAGGAAGGCACTAGACACACCCACTTTCCCAGACACGCCCACTGGGTGGTTCAAGACACCCCCACTCTACTAGGCCACAACATTTTGTCCCTCTTTCAAATTCTCAAATGTTGGGAGGTATGGTGTAACTACTGTATATGTAATATCACCTATAAAGAAATTAAATTGCACTGATTCAAGTACAGATTCCTGGGGAACAAATTGATGGATTGACAATTTCTGTTAATGGTCTACCAGCACCCCTTTAAACTCTTTTAGTATACTGGTATGCAGGGTCGCCATCAGAGGGGGCCTGTCAGGACTTTTATCCTGGGCCTGGAGAAAGAGGAAGCCCACCTCTACAGCAGCAGGTATCGGCTGTTTCCTACAAACAATACTTACTGCTGAAGAGCTGTACCAGACTGCACATCAGCAGCAGGTCATATAGAGTGTAGAGCACCGAGGCCCATGTACTGGGCCCCAAAATTCCTGGTGGTATGTATCCTGTCTTGTCCTATTAATTTCTCCACTTTCAGGATTGAGAGTTCTTTTAAAGTTTAGAAAAGCAATAACAGAATGTGTTAATATGCAAATAAAATACAATAAATAATATAATATACAAAATGAACGTTGCAACTTGCCAACTATTAATCAAATTTATTACACTTGATTAAAAACAAATAACACGCTAGTACTTAAAAGATCCACATAATGAATATTAAATAAACCTTACCATATATTTTGTTAGTGCATTTTGTTAGTGTTCTTTTAAAGTTTAGATAAATGAGATAAAGAAAAAAGTGTACTGGCATTTGCTACATGAATTATCAAATAAATGAACAAGTGAACAATATAAATGACAATGACAATTTGTAACCCATAAAATAAAATCAATGACAAATATTTACATTTGGGTGAAACAAATAATATTCAGTAGTAAACATGTGCAACAAGAGGTGATCCACCAATGTGTGTTCCCTGTATTTTATGGTCTACTGTTTATATTGAGAAGGGTAGGTAGATGGGACTGGATTCACACTTAAGTATGAAATCCGTAGGTTTGGTTTAGCATCACCTATGGATCCGGTTCTCTGCCATGCCCTGTAGTGGCGCATCAAGGAGGGTTTCTGGTTGCCCTAAGTCCCCCACCCCACCCACATTGAAAATTTAAAACAAACTTGAAATAATGGCCAAAAAAAATTGAAAATTCTAAAAAGGGGCGTGACTTCACGTGTACCATGAAAGAGGCGTGACTTTGCGGCTATGTGAGGCAGACTGACAGAGAGGAAGATGGTCCTGGCCTGTGCTGCAATAGGAAAGCAGGTGGGGATGCTGAATGGGTCACAAGAAATTCAACAGTGCTTTGTGTAATGTGCTCTACTAATGCATAGTTTACTGCTATTGCTATTACATCTATTCCTTCAATATAAAACTATAATTTTTTTTTTTTTTCAGGCAAATCAGAGAATGCAGTACATCGTTGTAGAACAACAATAACAGTTCATCTGTCAAATCTATACATTCTTCTCAATGACATTTAACAAACAATAAGAAATGTGCTAATTTTATGAAAACACTTTGAGCAGTGGTATAATATAGTAAAAACAGATTCAATTACTTTATAATGATGGAGACCAAAAAAGAATTGATAAGATAGAGGTGAATTATTTAACACATTCAATCCTAAATTGTACGTATACACCCAAACAATGACGTTAAAAGTATTGAGCTGCAAATAGCTGGCTATTATAGCAGTATTGGACAGTATTCACAAATCAGAATGAGTTAGGTGCGGCAGTATCTGGACCTAACTCATCTGACCTTCTCCGCAAGCCGCCCCCATTTTTAGGATCCTTGTGGCACTTAAGGGCTTCCTTAACTAACCGAACTAATTTCTTAAGAAGGAAAATACAAACTGAGATCCCTTCCCCACGCCCTCACTGATTAATATAAATCCCTGCCCCCACCCAATCTTCTTAAAAAAGGACAGAGAATACCATGGCATGCCTCTTCCTTCTTAAATATCTACATGTGGTCTTTAAATGACCTACTCCGCATATGTAGTAGGTCATTTTTTATAAGACTGTTCTTAAGAAGCAGGAGCTTATTAAGCTTGAATACGGTCCATGTATTCATGTATTACTAAAACTCTCTCCCTCTCCCTCATTTACTAAGCTTGATTTTGCTTAAAGCGCCCAAACTCCCAGGACTTTGTCGGCGATTATGCAATCGCCGTATTCACTAAAGTCCCCGGACTTGAGCTTTTAGCAAAATCGACCTATATTGCAGGATGCCTCCAATCACATCACAGAAGTTCCGACAGCCAGAAGAGCCGGGACTCGCCGTGCACTGCTGGGTCGAATGCCTATAACAGACTCCTGGCAGCACTGGTAGATATGCAGGGACAGCAAAGGGTTATCCTTTAAAGAAGTGCTCCTCAACCTCGGCACACCAAGACCTTCCCAGAATTCCGGGGCGCACCAAAAGCAAAAATATATAAAAAAGCAGCAATTACAAAGTGCATACACAAAAATTACATTTCATTATTATTTTTTATTTGATAAAATAACAGCTAACAACGTTTTTTTTTTTCTTACAACTAAAATTAACTATCTTAGCATTTAACTATGACTTTTAATCAAACCCTTAAGTATCACACTGTGCCCCCTTCAACTGTTGCCCCTTTATCACACACTGTGCCCCATCATCACACACTATGCCCCTTCATCATATGCACACTGTGCCCCATCAACTGTTACCCCTTCATCACACAATGTACTCGTTCAGCATACACACACTGTGCCTCTTCATCATCATACACACACTGTGCCTCTTCAACTGTTACCTCTTCATCACACACGCTGTGCTCCTTCATCATACATGCACACTGTGCCCCCTCATCGTACACACACATTGTGGACCTGATTCACACTTAAGAAGCTGCGACTTCTTTAGTGCGTATGGGTCCGAAATTACCTACTCGCATGCGTAGTAGGTAATTGATGCTATCTACATAGCCGATAGGCACGTAGATAGCGTAGGTGCGGTCTGTAAAGACCTGCGGCGCACTCAGGAACTTGCTCCGGCACACTGATGTGCCGCGGCACAGCGGTTGCGGAGCACCACTTTAAAATGATCAGTCCCTCCTGGGATTGCAAATTAATACAAACAGGAGTTTTTGCCCCATCTAGCAACAGCGAGGTTTAAGATGACATGGGCATCTGGGTTCAGTTTCTACATAATTTTAATGGTGTGCACCTTTGGCAAGAACCAGTGACATCTAACCAAGAACTACAATTCACTGATGCTACAGGGTCAAAAGAGTTTGCAGAGTATTTCCAAGGTGCATGTTATGTGGCTCCTTAGCTTACCAGGCAACTTGCTAGTCCTGGTACTTTTTTTCCATTTGTTGTGGCCATCAATCCATGAGTCATTGAGTTTCAGAACAGGAGTATACTTTTTTGGTACAACAATCATGGAGTAGCCCAGTACATCAACCAGGTCTGGAAACAGAAATCTTGGGACCTGATACAATCATGTATTTGGGGGCCCCCATCTTTCCTTGATAGTTTATTGCAGGGGTCCCTCGGAAACTTGAGGTTCATCACATCTGTCCTCCCTGTCACCAGGCCTGGCATTAACCACCAGCGGGCTTCCTCCCATTACATTGCTTTGCAGATTAATTTTATGCTGATTAGCTTTTAATATCCATTTACAGACCTGTCATGCACCTGGGGTTGATAATACAATTGCCAATGTCTTTACGTGTTTTAACTGGCGGTGGTTTAGGGAGTTAGCGCCACAAGCTTGCGTGCCTACAAGAGGGCCTGGATTGAGTGGGTACATTACAAATAGTCATGAACCCACCACGTAATGTCAGGTAGACATGTGATGACATTTCTATGGTGCGAGTATATAGGGTAGCTGACGAGCATCCATGGCTTTGTGTCTGGTGGTCTTTTTTATTTTTGTAGTGTTCATGTCATAAAAGATTTCACCAAGGGTTTTATGGTTAACAGGTTTTTGCAGGGATGGACATGGAAACAGCCAAGTCAGGAGGGTGTTAGACGTCTCATCAGCCTGCAATTGTTTTAGCGTCTGATATCTGTGACCAGCGTGGTCACCTAAGACAAATTTCAACAACATGAACAAAAAAACAATTTTATAACATATGTAAAACAGAAAATGGGTGCTCAGGAAAAAAATGTCACTCATTAAAAATAAAAAAAATCTGTTAGCTGCTTCACGGTAGACCAAAACCGAAAACAAACATAAACAAATACAAGAAGCGCTTACAAAACAGATCATTTAATTTTTACTAATAATTTGTTAAAATAATACAAAAACTCCCACTGCTGAAATCTATATAGTTGGTGATCCAAATCATACAAATTACAACTTAATGCCACATGGCAAAACTCATTTGGCCTGATCCAAAGCAACGTCCACCCGGGGAATTACGGCAGCTCAGGCATAATTCCCCTGTTTAGAAGGTTGTCCGCATGCGCACAACCTTCATACACTTCCGTAAGGGCCTGTGGCCGTAACTATAGGCGCCTTTCCCCTCTTTACGCATGCCTTATCTCCGCCGTCAAGGCGGAGATAGGCAAGCAAATTAGGAAATGGGGCGGAGGAAGCCCCGTTATGATCAACAATGTGGCCTGCTTTCTGTGGACCTGATTCACACTTAAGAATCTTCTTAAAATAAGAACTTAAAGTCACTCCTGGGCTAAACCATGTTGATTGCAGGGGGAATTAATTTAATTGTACTCTTTGCATGCAGGGATATATCTTTGAATTGCTTACTGCACACAGATACTGACCAGCTTTACTATTATACTGTTATTTAGACTTGGGCTGGGAAATATCACCTCTCAACACTAGTACTGTTTGCAACAGATGAAATATGACTCCCCTGCAATCAACATGGTTTAGCCCAAAAGTGACTTTAAGTTCTTATTTTAAGAAGATTCTTAAGTGTGAATCAGGTCCTGTATGTTCAGATGATCAAAAGATTTGTTGTTATTTAGCCTTTATAGAAAGGCAGACTAATGTGTGAAGATAGCAATCAGATAATTAAAAGTTTTTTCAATGTTGGTATACCACTAAGAATCTTCTTATGTAAACAAAGTTAAAAGTAAGAGAAGAAAGTTACTCCTGGGCAAATCCATGTCCGCTTTATATGTGTGCGGGGGTCTGTAGGTACACACATGTAGCATGAAGTGTAGCATGAACATGAAGTGTACGCCCCCTGCACTCGCCAGTGACGGTAGTAAATCTGGACACTTACTTGTCCAGATTCCTACCTTAAGTTTTTACGACTAGGTCTGCGGCCGTATAGCCACAGACCTAGTCGTAACGGGGCTTCCCTGCCCCCGACCCCTCATTTACATGGCTATCCCCACCTGTACGGCGGGGATACGATCATCGTAAATTAAGGGTCTGCCCCTTGTGAGTGCTTACTGTCGTACGTAACTTAGTTATGTAAGACAGTAAGCACGTGAACGGAACATATGGCGCATATATGTGCATATGTTCTCATACAGGGGACTTATGCAAATGTCTTGTGTAAGTCCCCTGTCGTACTCAAGTTAGGAACTGGGCCTTAGAGTTGGTATATCAATGTGGAGGGCAATAGATGGAAGATGTAGCATGAATCCACAGGTAATTTTAATCAGTCAAGAACCCCGTGCAGCATTGCACTCTGGCAGGTTGATGTAATGTCCTGCTGGATTGAAAAGACTCTCAGGTTATTACTCCGCTGTGTGTAATATTTAGATTCCGTGTCAGAAACATATATGAAGGGATTCAAAGGTGATAGTTGAATAGTCTCTTGGTTATGATACTTATCAACAGGTAGGTAAAAGTAATCAGCAGTATGGGTCAAGCACTTGCACATTTATTCGCATTCATGCAATTTCACCAGAGAACAAGTGCGGCTTGTGTGTTGGGAGTAGCTCCTTAAGTTGTGAAGTCACAGCTGGTGGTCATTAATGATTGAAATTCTGGGTTTAACAGGAACCAGTAAAAAGTAGTACAATTCCAAAGGTATATATGAATGATAATTCATCATAAATGAGCACAACAAAATAAAGTTTTATTTGGCTAATAAAAGCATACATATAATAAAAAAAATTATCAATAGCCATATAAACATATTGATAAATAATTAAATACATAAATTATAATAAAAAAGAAACAAGGCTTGTCTATTAATAATCTGACAAATAGAGACAGGGATGAGTACATAGTAAATATAGATAAATATATAACAAGCAGATTATTATTTAGATAGCACAGAATCAGTTGAATAAAAAGGGAATACCACTTTAAAAGCGCTAAAGCTCACACTGCAAGAAAAGTGCTGTGTGCTGTGTATATAAATTCTATAACTATAAATATCATATAAAATCAATAAATAACACTGCTCCAAATTAGAATCAAATGAATAAAAAAATTAATAATTAAAATAGTAGCGGTATACAGGTCAAAGTTCAAAGTTAGTACACAAAATTTTCCACCGATAAATGTATTTCTTTAAAAGTTCCTCATAAGCATCCAGGCCATAGAAAGAGAAAAAAAGAAAGCTTTAAGTGAATGTTAAGATGGTTCAACAATGGGTATATAACTTAAAATATCTTCATAGGCACCAATGTCAGGGGAAAAGGGTCATATATGAATCAGACTCCAGATAAAATCAACAGCAATAAGGCGAATCACTATATATGTATAAAGATAAATTTACGAAAAGAAAAACATGAATGAATGAATGAATAAATATGAGAGGGCCATCAAGTTTGAAAACCCATACCCAATGCGGCAATGGAAATGTGAGGTGAGCCCCGCAGACTTTGAAACTTCACCTTCCGAAGCGTGCTATGCAAGTGTTCCTGGACATCTGAGCAGTTCCCTGACAAAGTGAATTCCTCCTATCACTCCCTGTCACTCCTCTGCTACTCCCCTGTCACCCCCCATCACTCCCCCTGTAATTCCTTCTGTCACTCCCTGTCACTCCTCTGCTCCTGGGTAGCATGATCATGCATGGAATGATAAAGCATCTGGGGCCAGATTTACTAAGCTGTGGGTTTAAAAAATTGGAGATGTTGCCTATAGAAACCAATCAGATTCCAGCTCTCGCTTTCCTATTACATACTAGAGCAGGGGTCCTCAAACTTTTTAAACAGGGGGCCAGTTCACTGTCCCTCAGACCGT
Source organism: Limnodynastes dumerilii (assembly GCA_011038615.1). Lineage (NCBI taxonomy): Eukaryota > Metazoa > Chordata > Amphibia > Anura > Limnodynastidae > Limnodynastes > Limnodynastes dumerilii. The sequence continues at coordinate 10,247 of WWET01005355.1, forward strand.
TGGAGGGCCGGACTATAGTAAAAACAAAAACTATGAACAAATTCCTATGCACACTGCATATATCTTATTTTGAAGTGAAGAAACAAAACAGGAACAAATACAATATTTAAAATGAAGTAAAGTTAAATCAACAAATTTACCAGTATTTCAATGGGAACTCCCCCATCACGTGTCCTGCCCCCC
>WWET01005355.1:22224-38301 GCA_011038615.1 Limnodynastes dumerilii
CGGTTAGTTTTTTTTTTTTTTACAGTTTTTAATATTTTATTTGTATTTATGTATTTTTTTTTTGTTAAAATATAATAAAAAACATATCTTTTTTTTTATTTTTACATAAGCGCACACTGATTTATCCCAGCGGTTTCCCCATACATGCCCCCCTTTTCTTCCCCCTAATAACCACTATTAGAGGGAGGAAAACGGGGGAATATGGGGACATCGCTGGGATAAATGCAGTAACGCCATCTTGAGATGGCGTTATTTTTTCCTTTGGAGAGGAATGATAATCTCCGCTCCGGGGAGTTAGTAAATTTCATTTAGAGCCGGCCCGCATTAAGAAGAACGGGCTGGCGAAGAGAAATTATGTCTCAGGCCATCGTCATGGAAACAGCAGTTTTCCATGGCGATGGCATTTTTGTAATTGGTAAGTACTTTGTTTTTAAGTGATAATATCCGCTTTACAGTGAAAACAGGCATTATCACCTAAAAATGAAGTTTGTAAATAGACCCCAAAGACTATATTATATATTATATATATTATAATATTGTGTGTTATTCTGCAATGACAGCTCCTATTTTCTTCTTTAAAAAGCTGAAGCAGTCATTAAAGTGATTATAAAAAGGCCCCTCTCACTCAGTCCAGTGTGGAAGAAGACTGCTGATATAAATATGATTAGTATTGGTTGATTACTGCGATAGAAGGACCTTCAATTAATACTGTTTGGCAGAGAGAAGAAAAATATCTATAGTTAGTGCAATGTCTTCTCCATCGATGACCTACTTGTGGTAATGAATGAAAGAGGTTTTCCTGAACTGAGCTTACTTCCTCCATACCTAATGCCTCTTGTCCGTCTTAACTGAATCAGTCAAATGACATGATACATGAAGAAGTATGCTGTTTTGTACATTGTATCACTCAAAGAACTGGGTCAAAGCATACCTAATGAATGATCCAAATGTTAGAACAAGCAAAATATTGATGTATAAATATTAATCATTTTGTAGTAACTTTGTAGATTTAATGGTATATACAAAACGCCTCATCTATTTACCAGCTAAAGACCGATTCAATTGACCGTGAAGCTTTAAGTGCGCCCGTTCCCATATATTGCGGTAGGTAGAATTTGCAGGTTTTAAAATGTGATGCAGTCACCGCCATGGGACCAATTTAGTGATAATGGGCTGGATCCAGGGATCCACATTTATCGGGCTGTGAAATCCATCCATACTCCAAAGATACGCACTTCAATGCATGGAAGTTCTAGTCCATGGAAAATGGCAGCAGTGTGTTGGGCCTGTTTACACTGCACACATGAATAAGACGCAATGCACACTGGCCATCGCAACCCAGGCCCTCTCTGTGGGAAGACTGGAAGTTTTATTTCACTCATGTCTAGATGGATCACAATGAATCTGAACTCTTATTTACTATACTTTTTATTGATTCCATTTTAACAGCTTAGTATAATGAGCAAGTAACTTGATCAAGTTGCTGTACTCAGGGTAGTATTGAGAATTGTTATATGTGGGCGTTTTCCACACGCAGGGCCTAATCCAGACCTACGCTGCCCGGCAGTAATGCGCCGGGCGTAAGCGTAAGATCGGCTGATCATTCCTGTGAACTCCAATGCTGCTGCGAATGGATTCCTGACCGCAGCGGCTGCAGACTTCTGGATCCAGTTCTAAATGCTTACTGAGTAAGCCAACTATCAGAACCAGCTCTGATCTTTCACTTTTACACTCAGCTTGGACGGCTATGTTTGCAAACCACAATTTGACTTTGTATTTATTCATTCATTCATTCAATCATTTATTTATTCACTCATTCATTCATACATTCATTCATTTATGTATTTATTTATTAATTTATGTATTTATTTATTTATGAATAACAACAGTAAATGAAATATGAGTATATTTATTTATTTATGAATAACAACATTAAATGAAATGAAATGTAGAAATTGAAAAGAATAGCTATATAGAGAAAATGAAATGAAATGTAGAAATTGAAAAGAATAGCTATATAGAGAAAATTCGAAAATAGAAATGTAGAAATAGAAGTATATTCTGAATAGGGAGCTTTATGAAATAGAATATGAATTGTTCGAAATTGAGAATAATAGCAATAGAGAATAATCGAAAATACAACAATCGAAATAGAAATACAATCGAAATGTGCATGTTTCGTAACCTATTAGCCAACCTATTGCCATTTTCTAACCGGGGACTGACTACCGTGAAGGAGGCGGGGGGTGGTATTTAAAGTGTACAGTATGGGCATGCTAAGCTGCGTACGTTCACGTAGTCTATACATCCGTTAGCGGACGTACTCTGTTACGTGTGAAAAAGTTAAGGTAGTGTTTGGGCAGCGTATCTTGACAAAATACGTCCGTGCAAGGGGTGTGCCGAGGGGAGTGTAACGAATTTACGCACACGAAAATACGCTCCGCGAATAAACGTACGGCACACATAGTTCTGGATCTACCCCTTTGTCCTTAAGTCTGGATTTGGCCCATAAATGTCATAAGCATAGACAAAGATGATTCATCTTTAGGTTAATATTATGTCTTCTTAAGCAGAGATTTGCCCAGATTTTTGAACATGAAGAATATAGTCTTTAACCAGGATGGATTTAAGGGGAATAACCTATCAAATCAAAATTAAATCTCTCAGGTTCATCTTCAAAGTTGTCCTCTCAGTTACTAGTTTTCTGTGACCAGCGACCAGATACAGTCTAACGCAAGCAGCGGAAACGACTGCCTTTTGCTAGTGCACAAGCGTTTACACTATATTTTAATTATGGATCTGAATTTTTCTGACCCAGACTTCTGTAAAGGAAGTATTTATCAAAGAATGCATAAACTGTGTGTGGTATTTTAAACAGTACAGTAAAGGCATTTTTCAGCTCTTTGGCACTGTCCAGACATCAGCACTCTGAATACATGGGCATGGTGTTGAAATATTAAGGGAGGCCAGCTGGCGCCCAGCTGATGTGAGTCCTACAAAACTTACATTAGTAAAGACCATGGCTCCCGTCAGACATCTGACTCCTTTTCCTAGAGTCACAGCGGCTGCCAGCGGTGGTGCGTGGGTGAGTAAAGACGCTGACGTGACGCCAAGGTTGCGCCAGCGTCACTTCAAAGCAGAAAGCTTGCGGAGCTGCGGAGGTGAGACCATGGAGCTGGTAAGTGTATATGGCTGCAATTGGGGGCTGCACTAATGACTTAACTATTTGATGGGGCTGCACTAAGGACTTAACTATATGAGGGGCTGCACTAAGGACTTTTACTATATGAGGGGCTACACTAAGGACTTATACTATATGAGGGGCTGCACTAAGGACTTTTACTATATGAGGGGCTACACTAAGGACTTATACTTTATGAGGGGCTGCACTAAGGACTGAAACTATATGAGGGGCTAAACTAAGGACTGAAACTATATGAGGGGCTGGAATAAGGACTGAAACTATATGAGGGACTGCACAAAGGACTGAACCTATATGAGGGGGCTGCACTAAGGACTGAAATTATATGAGGGGCTGCATTAAGGCTGAAGACTGAGGAGACATGAGGGGAATTATTTGGAGGCTGGGGAGACATGATGGAGATTATTGGATGCCGGTGAGACATGAGGGGGATTATTGGAAACTGGGGAGACATGAGGGGGTTCTTAGAAACCTAGTGACAACACATGGAGTATGTATTTAAAGGCATAGGTGATGATTTCTATGGACACTGACAACATGGCTCTTGTGTGCCAGCTGTTTTCTTGGGCTGCCATGATTGCTGATGCCATTTGGCCGTCACTTTGGGATATCGATGGGCTTCCGGCCGGCAACTGTGATGCGGACATGTTCGTATGCAGACTTGATTGGCAGCGGCATAGTAAGTATTAACTTTAAGCCTTGGCTTTCTTTGTATTATGGTTACAAATATGTATTTTGCTCTTTCTGGGCCTGATCCAGAGCTACGATGTTACACTGAGCGCTGTAGCGCTCAGCGTAACATCGCTGATTAACTTTAAGCCTCTGCTTTCTTTGTATTGTGGTTACAAATATGTATTTTGCTCTTTATGACACTAGTAGGCTATTGTGGTTAAAAGAATGTTGAATTTGATGCTCAAATGATATTGATTCCAACAGTAAGATAGTTGTAGTAGTTATAGATATTAAGATTTGTATCCAAACTTCAAAATATGTGCAAAGACATCAATAAATGCAAATGTAATGCCGGTAATTAATGTAAAAAAATGATTATTGAGTTTTGGATTGGATCAATGTATACTGTACTTTACCACACACATGCAGGACCATAAAACGTGCATGTCAGGCAGGGAGTACTGGGGGAGGGGGTAACCATGGGGCAACCATGTTGTGCTGATAGAATTACAAGGATCAGCTTTGCTGATCCTTGTAGTTCCATCAGTACAGCATGGCTACAGCTTGCAGCCATGCAGCACTTAGGTTTTTTTTTAATGTCAGACGATTTGCCGCGATTAGTTAAAGGGCTAATCGCGGTGGTTTTCTAATGAAAATCACCGCGATTAAGCCCTTTAAACATCGTGGAGCATCGCCTGCGTTTGAAACAAATCGCGTGTTAATGAATTTGAAACATTTTTTTAAAAAATCGCGCCAAAATCGCCGCGATGCTCGCGATGTCAAATCGCATAAAAAAATTGCTTTTAATGAATGAGGCCCCAAATGTGCTCTTGTATAATGTGTTTGAAAGGGATAAAAACTCTTGGAAGTTTCAGTTGTACTATTTATGCTCTAAAGCAATGAAAAAGGAATTTACATGGAAATATTAAAAATTATTTTGTTTATGGTAGTAATAAACAACATGATAAAAAAATAAACAAACCACACAATACATTAGCAGACAGGTACTAAAACAGCTTCTTAATAAGTGCCCGTCTGACTTAAACCTGCAATAGGTGCAACATAGAGTAACTTTTGTTGTTTGCATTCTGACCAGGATCAGTGTATTTGTCTTGGCGCGCCCTTACTGTACACAGACTATGTTCCTCACCCCAACCCTAGGTTTGTGCTATGATCTGAACCAACTGTGACTTTGTGCTCTTCAAATCTGAGCATGTGCAGTAGCAAATCATGCAGAGAGATGTCATGTTAGCTGGTTTGCACTCAGCTTTGGATCAGGGCCAGTGAGCCTATTATTTGGCAGTTAGAGACTGCAAGATTCAGGTTTAAATAGTTCAGCTGATTAAAACTAACCAAACTTGAGCAACGGCTTGAAACTGCTGGTGTTGCTGAGCAACCAATGCACCGGCAAGCTAACAGGACAATCAAGAACAGAGAACAAATCAGAACTGTGACAATGTTTTGATACTTCTGTTCTAAAAGTATGCAAGATGAGTTATTAAGTACTTACTAAAAATGATTTTATATTTTATTTTTATTTTAAACAACTCATGTTATACTTGATAAATAGTTGATAAAAAATTCATAAACATTTGAGTGCATTTAATTTTAAAATTCTGTTCACACACATAATATTTATTTATTAACAGGTTTATATATAGCGCCCACATATTACATAGCACTTTACAGTTTATCAATCAGTATAAACAACACTGGGTAATAACAGACAGATTGGGTGGGTATGAGGGCCCTGCTCACAAGCTTACACTCTATAGGACAGTGGGTTTGATACATAAGCGCAAGTGCTATATATCACACAATGGACCAGCCAAGGTGTATGGCAAAAGTGCTCTCAGTGCTCTGTATGATCCAGTCACACAGCAGTGTTAGTAACAGAGATGAGGGAATTGTAGAAAAGAAAAAGAGAGTGTGTGGGTTTGTGTTAATAATGTGTAAAAAAGCAGAAGTGGTTGTTAATATGGTATTTAATGCTTAGGAAGGTTGTGGAATTTGATAAGCTTGTTTGAAGAGATGAGTTTTAAGGGAACGCTTGAAAGTTTGTAGAGTAGTGGATAGTCTTAATGGGCGAGGAAGGTTATTCCAGAGAGTGGGTACAGCCCAGGAGAAATCCTGTAACTTTGAATCAGAGCATTTATGAAGTGCAGAAGTGAGTTGTAAATCTTGTGATGATTTGAGAGAACGAGCTGGGATATATGTTGAGACAACTGAGGATATTTATGCAGGTGCAGTATTGCTTAAGGCTTTATAGGTTAGCAAGAGGATTTTGTATTTGATTTTGTAGTTTACAGGCAACCAATGTAGAGACTGACAGAGTAGACTAGCTCTAGTTGAGCATTTTGCAAGGAAGATCAGTCTTGCTGCTGCATGCAATATAGGCTGTAGAGGGGTAATTTTATATTGTGGGAGTCCAATAGGAAGGACATTGAAGTAATCAATGTGTGAGATAATTAGTGCATGAATGAGAGTTTTAGCAGTTTCTTGTGAGAGATTTTTTCGAATTTTGGAAATGTTTTTTTAAGTGTATATAACAGGATTTAGAAACAGATTGAATATGGAGCATAAAGGACAGTTTAAAATCAAGTGTAACACCTAGACAGCGAGCTTGGCGAGTAGGGAATATTTCAGTGTTGTCGACAGAAATAGAGAGACCAGGTGGGTAGCTCTTGTTGGCAGGAGGAAATATTAATAACTCTGTTTTTGAAAGATTAAGTTTAAGATGGCGAGAGGACATCCAGGATGAAATGGCGGAAAGATATTCAGTTATGCGAGCTAGCACGGTTGGTTCAGGGGTGGATAGACAGATTTGTGCATCATCTGCATAAAGATGATATTGGAAACCAAATGACTTTATTAGTTGTCCAAGGGAAGAGGTATAGATAGAGAAGAGCAAGGGACCCAGGACTGAGCCTTGAGGTACCCCAACAGATAGCGGAAGGGCAGAAGAGGTAGATCCAGAAAAGCGGACACTGAAAGAGCGATTGGAAAGGTAGGATGTGAACCATTGATTGTAACATTTGTATGAGAAGAGAGTGAAGAGTCAACAGTGTCAAAAGCAGCAGAAAGACCCAGGAGAATTAGAAGAGAGTAGTGACCTTTGGATTTAGCAGTACTCAAATCACTTACCACTTTGGACAGTGCAGTTTCAGTGGAGTGTTGAGAACGAAAGCCTGACTGATGAGGATCTAGAAGATTGTGTAAGGAAAGGAAGTTAGTGAGGCGAGTATAGACAAGTCTTTCAAGCAGCTTTGAGGGACATGGGAGCTGGGAAATGGGCCAATAATTTGAGGGAGAATTTGGGTCAGAGTTTAGTTTTTCTCAGAATTGGAGTAATCAGTGCGTGCTTGAATAAAGAGGGGAAGATACCAGTATTCAAAGAGAGATTGCAGATTGTAGTTAAGGTTGGAATAAGCACATAAGATAGGCATTGACTGACTTGTGAGGGTACAAAATCAAGAGGACAGGTAGTAGAGTTGGAAGAGGAGAGTAGAGCAGATACTTCCTCTTCATTTGTGAGATGGAATGAGGACATAGTGTCAGAGGGTAGAGAAAGGTAGTTGGACAGAATGTTAGTAGATGAGGAGTTGGAGGATAATTCCTGTCTTATGTTATCAATCTTGGGCTAGATCCAGAACAACGCTTGTGAGCGAATTTACGAGTGGCGGAGACGTACAATAGCATAAATGTGAACGTATGGGCCATTCACGTATGTGTCACGTAAATACTTACGTGTGGGCGTGCCAATTTTATGTTTGGCCAAAATATGTAGGCGGGGGTTTGTATTTAAAGTGTACAGTATGGGCATGCTTAGCTGCGTAAATACGTGTTGCCTATACGTACGTGAGCGGATCACATCGGTTACGTTGGCAAAAGTTAAGGTAGGGTTTGGAAAGCGTATCTTGACAAAATACGTACGTTCAAGGGGTGTGCCTAGGGGAGTGTATAGAAGGTACGCACACGAAAATACGCTACGCGAATAAACGTACAGCAAACATAGTTCTGGATCTACCCCCTTGTTCTTAAAGTACATTGCAAGATCTTGGGCATTGATGAAGGTTGGTGGATTATGCACAGGAGGGTTCAGTAGGGAATTAAATGTACGAAAGAGGCGTTTGGGGTTAGAAGCCTGAGTAGAAATGAGAGTTTGAAAGTAAGATTGTTTGGCATTATCCAGGGCAGTTCTATAAGTGTGATAGGTGTTTGTATAAGTCAGAAAGTCATCAGGCAGACGAGATTTGCGCCAACGACTTTCTGCTTTGCAGGAGAGTTTTTTAAGGTTACGTGTGTCATTGGTGTGCCACGGCTGACATTTGAGTCACCGTGATACATGAGGTGTAGCTGGAGCAACCTGGTCAAGTATATCTGCTAGGGTTTGGTTTAGGTGAGAAACCGCTACATCAGGAGAGTAGAAATTAGGGACAGGAGATAAAAACTGCTGTAGTTGCACAGATTGAGAAAGTTGGTTAAAATTAATAGCATTAAGATTTCTTCGGGTTTGAGTAGGTGTCGCAGAATTATAGAGTATAGAGTTAGACTTGGTGTGGAAGTTTGCAGGTGATAAGGTGATGGTCAGAAAGAGGGTGAGGAGAGTTATCAGTGACTGAACATAGCTTAGAGAATACAAGATCAATGGAATTACCATCCTTATGTGTAGAAGAATCAATCCACTGGGAGAGGCCAAGAGATGAGGTAAGACAGAAAAGCTTAGAGGCAATAGAAGAAGGAGGATCATTAATGGGTGATGTTGAAATCACTGAGGATAATGGTTTGTAAGTCAGAGGAAAAAAATGAGGGAGCCATGCAGGAAAGTGCTGTAGAAATTGTTAGCAAGATTCACTGGGGGGACGATAGATTACACCTACACGCAGAGGAAAAGGGTTAAAGATGCGTACAGCATGTACTTCAAAGGATGTGAAATTAAGTGAAGTGACATTAGCATACCCTCCAACATAACCCCTTCCATTCGGTACATAATACTCTACTCCTGCTCTTCCTTCCTAATCTCTGATTGCACTCACCTGTGTTATACTAGTTATTTGAATAGAAAGGTGTGTAACACATGTGACTGCAATCAGAGATTAGGAAGAAAGAGCAGGAGCAGAATATTATGTACCGAATGTAAAGGGTCATGTTGGAGGGTATGCTAATGTCCCTTCACTTAATTTTACATCCTTTGCTGGAGGGTCTACATTAGGTAGAACAGTAAACGTGACATTTTGGGAAAGAAATATTCCAACCCCACCTCCCCATCTGTCTCCAAGCTTGGAGGCATGAGTAAAGTGAAGCCCACCATGTGAAAGGGCAGCAGGTGAGGCAGTGTCAGATTCAGTGAGCCAGGTTTCTGTTAGTGCAAGAAGGGTAAGGTTGTTAGAAAGGAAGAGGTCATGAATAGAGTTAAGCTTGTAATAGACAGAACATGCATTCCATAGTGCACACTTTATTGTTTTTGAAGATGGTGGGAGACAGGAGATATGTTTGACATTAGCCTGATTTCTGTAGTGTCCAGAGTTTGAGTGGTTTGTGTGAGAGATGTGAGGGGGACCAGGATTTGGAGAGATATCACCAGCTAACAGAAGAAGTAGTGAGAGAAATAGAAGATTATGTGATCTAGGATATGTTTTATTATTTGTACCATTACAGGAAACTACAGATAAACATTTAAGATAAGATAAGAATTCATGCGAGTTAATTTGGGGATTGCTTAGTAGAGCTGGGCCTATAAGGATACAGGGATATGAATGAGGGGTATTGAAAGATGTATAGAAGTGATAAGAAATGTTGTGTAAGGAAATAAGAAATAGCAGAATTGTAAGCATTGTAGGGGGATGGTATAAGTGAATATAAATGCTAGTTAAATGTGTTAATAATGGTAATAGTATGTGGGTGAAACAGATACAACATTAAAAGCATTAATACCCATTGTTCTTGCAAAGATCCAAGAAGCTATGCACAGAGTTTCTGCATGGTGATGTTGTCCTTGAGTGGCTGCTTCCAGGTGGAATGTTCTCTCCTGTTCTTCTCTTGTGCAACACTTATATAACGCTTTCAGTTTCATATGATGTTATTTTCAAAGTACTTGGGAAAAACGGTACAATTAAAGTTGAACAGGGAAATCCAAATAGAGTTGAGCAGTTAAATTCAAGCACAAAGAGATGAGTGACATTTACCAATTAGAGTTGAAATTTGGGAAAATTTGAGTTTTTTTGGTGGAACAGAATATTTGAAAATGATGGCCTGGATTCAGAGTTTGGGAATAAGGGTAAAACAGGTACAAGTGTACCGCTCGGCTAAACCATTTTTCAATGTGAGTGGTGCTCATTAATCTTAAATCTTTAACATGCAGGGAATTGAACTGAGAAATTTCACCTCTTAAATATAATTTTGTTTTCGCAATTTAAATTTGCCTCCCCTTGCAGTTCAAAATAGTATTGCTCAGATCTACACTTGCACCTAAAAAAAAGTGTAAGTACTCTGAATCAGCCCCAATGTCAATTTCTGCCTCGCTTCACCATTATGCAAGATGACATTTTTTGGGGGTATTTATGATCTTTTTTATTAATCATTTTTACATTGTTAATTACTATAACTATGTCAATGATATGCTATATAGAGTGATGCAGAGGTCAAACTGTTGATGGAAAGTAGAAGGAAGTAAATATTTCTCTGTCTGCCTAAGCTAATTCCCTTCTATCTGAATCCTAATGCTTTCCTCTGACATAGTGATTTGCTAACTACTGTAATTAATAACCCTTTAACCATTGCAGAAAACCTCCCATCCTGCATAATCAGTGACATTTCATCTTGTAATTCATTTTTATTGTCCATTGTAATAATTTATGCATTTTGGTCAGCTTTAAAAAAGAACAACATCAATTATTGTGATGTGTGGGTTTACCTGAGAAAAGACAAGTGGAATCGATATTCTTTCTTCCAAGTTGATGTGATCATTGTTAAGTCTCATCACAGCTTTTCTATATTGTTTGCTTCCTGTAAAGCTAACTGAAATAATGATTCCTCTTGCAGTTTTTGGCATGACTGGCAACAACTGGCTAACCCTGACTTTGAAAAATGTGTTCTCTGTACAGTATTTTTGCCCTAACAAAATACACTTTACACATATTTGCTTATTTTAAATATTAAACGAAGTAAGCAAAACTAAGCTTACAGCAAATACTATATTTATTAGCGTTTTTAGCAAATTAAATATTTATGCTTAAAGCAAATACTTTTTTTAATGTCATTATTAAAATTCCTTTTTACTGGTTCCCCGCAGTATCCTAACTCCTGTGCAGGCAAGAGGAGGCCACTCACAAGGAGTTATAAAAGCATGACCCTACCAACAGTGCATCCGGAAAGTATTCACAACGCTTCACTTTTTCCACATTTTGTTATGTTACAGCCTTATTCCAAAATGGAATGAATACATTTTTTCCCCTCAAAATTCTACAGACAATACCCCATAATGACAACGTAAACATTTTTTGGGGGAGTTTTTTGTAAATTAATTAAAAATCAAAAACAAAAAAATCATATAAGTACATAAGTATTCATATCTTTTGCCATGAAGCTCAAAATTGAGCTTAGGTGTATCCTGTTTCCACTGATCATCCTTGAGATGATGCTACAGATTAATTGGAGTCCACCTGTGGTAAATTCTGTTGATTGGACATGATTTGGAAAGGCACATACTTGTCTATATAAGGTCTAACACTTGACAGTGCATGTCAGAGCACAAACCAAGCATGAAGTCAAAGGAATTGTCTGTAGACCTCCGAGACAAGATTGTAACGAGGCACAAATCTGGGGAAGGGTACAGAAAAATATCTGCTGCTTTGAAGGTCCCAATGAGCACAGTGGCCTCCATCATCCATAAATGGAAGAATTTCGGAAGCACCAGGACTCTTCCTAGAGCTGGTTGGCCGTCTAAACTGAGCGATTAGGGGAGAAGGGCCCTAGTCAGGGAGGTGATCAAGAACCCAATGGTCACTCTGTCAGAGCTACAGTATTCCTCTGTGGAGAGAGGAGAACCTTCCAGAAGGACAACCATCTCTGCAGCAATCCACCAATCAGGCTTGTATGGTAGAGGGGCCAGACGGAAGCCACTCCTTAGTAAATAGCACATTGCAGTCCGCCTGGAGTTTACCAAAATGAACCTGAAGGACCATGACCATGATAAACAAAATCTTTGATCTGATGAGACAAAGATTGAACTCTTTGGTGTGTATGCCAGGTGATATGTTTGGAGGAAACCAGGCACTGCTCATCACCAGGCCAATTCGATCCCTACAGTGAAGCATGGTGGTGACATGCTGTGGGGATGTTTTTCAGCGGCAGGAACTGGGAGACTAGTCAAGATAGAGAGAAAGATGAATGCAGCAATGTACAAAGACATCCTGGATCCAGAGCGCTCTTGACCTCAAACTGGGATGACGGTTCATCTTTTAGCAGGACAACGACCCTAACCACACAGCCAAGATATCAAAGGAGTGGCTTCAGGACAACTCTGTGAGTGTCTTTGAGTGGCCCAGCCAGAGCCCAGACTTGAATCTGATTGAACATCTCTGGAGAGATCTAAAAATGGCTGTGCATCGACGCTTCCCATCCATCCTGATGGAGCGTGAGAGGTGTTGCAAAGAGGAATGGGTGAAACTGCCCAAAGATATGTGTGCCTAGCTTATGGCATCATATTCAAAAAGACTTGAAACTGCTGTAATTGCTGCCAAAGGTGCATCAACAAAGTATTGAGCAAAGGCTGTGAATACTTATGTACATGTGATTTCTTTGTTTTTTGATTTTTAATACATTTGCAAAAATCTCCCAAAAAGTTTTTCACATTGCCATTATGGGGTATTGTGTGTAGAGTTTTGAGGGAAAAAATGAATTTATTCCATTTTGGAATGAGGCTGTAACATAACAAAATGTGGAAAAAGTGAAGCGCTGTGAATACTTTCCGGGTGCACTGTATTTACACACCACCCCCACATAAAATAGAATTGGTACAGAACAATGGATAGGATTTAATGGCTGAAACAGACCCTTATACTGTACTATTAATATTTGCTGCTTTTGTAATTTAAGTCAAATTCTAGATTCACCACAATGTTATAACAATCAAAGATCCTCCCTGAAAAAACTTTTGCACATTCTGAATGGACAAAAACATATACAGCATATTCATTTGGCTTATTATCTAATACTGTCATCATTAGTGCTTACACCAGAAGTAGAGCAGATTTAAATCAATACACCAGATTCAGACCTCCACTGCCGCTGCGGTCAAAGCTCAAACCATAGCGGTAGTCCGATGATGGATCTCTGCTGCATCCTAAATTCCTTACAGATGAGGGGAGGCCCTATCATAACATTTCCACACCATCCCCACATAAAATGATGCTGCTGCAGAATTATAGATTGTACATAAGGGCTACAGAGCAAAAGCACTTACGTCCAGATTTTCGGATTCTCTACAAGGAGGGATCTGGAACCTCTGGATGAAGAACTCTGTCCTGGTACGTCCATGACCTCGCATACACCCACTACAGTACCAAAAGGGAGCGTTTGCCAATCTTAGTGATCGGAAAATGCTCCTTAGCATATTTTAGTTTCCAGACCAATTTGCCTAATGCTATTGTAATCGCAATTTTGCAAATGAGAATGATGATTAAAAGTTTACTTTGCCAAACATTGGAAATTCTGCCAGCACCAGACTTGACTGCATCTTAGTTGCAAGGTGTCGCACGCTTAAATTATGTACTACTGAAAATCCCACACATGTGCATATCATAGTACAAACTATACTACATACACTAGTGATTTTACACTAGCCGCTGACGTAAATTTGCCTGTTAGCACTTAATGCGCATGCTTGCAGCAGATGTTACGCCACATAACTCTGAACGTACGTACCAGCCACGAATCAACAGCGTAACTACGAATGAAGGGACGTGACAGGCATGCGACACCCGTAAGTACGCTTTGAAGGCGGGGTGAGGCATTTAAATCGTAGAGTATGGGCGTGCTTAGGCACTTACGTACGTGTAGCCTTTACATACGTCAGTAGTTACGCTATGAAAAGTTATAGTAGGGTTTGGCAAGCGTAAAACAGCCAAAGTACATAAGAGCAAGGGAAGTGCCTAGGGAAGTGCATAGAAAATACGCTACACGATGAAACGTAACAAGCACTTAGGTCTCGATCAACCCCTACATGTGTATGTGTAGTGAGACATGATGCTAAACACTGGAAACCCTACCAAAAAAGTGCTGTGTACTCAGACTTAAGTATGCACTGCCTCATGAATGTTTTTTTCCTTTTAAATAATCTGCTTTGTCTTTGCATCAAACTACACATGTATGGAGATAAATAGACATGCACTGAAACATGATTAAATGATAAAATGACTAATTGCTGCCATGATAGAATACATGTGTGAGATGTAGATCGACATCAGTGTGCAGAGAAATACACACACACGTCTCTCTGTATACTGGTACAAATTATACTTAAACTATGCAATGTAATTATGAGCCATGTTTAATGACATGCCACTAGATGTGTGAGTTTTCTGTAAGTGGTCCGTTTCACATCTTACCAAGAGCTTCTTCTGAGTGGCATATGAGATGAGCAGAGGCGTTTCTGATGTGCACGCTGAGGATGAGTCTAGATGCTTTATGTGTGTAGGGCTTCCAACCCTGAATGCTGTCTCTCTCAGCAAGGTAATGCTGCAAATTGATGAAACTCAGCATACACACAGTCAGCTATTATAACCTGCATTCACTGTGCAAGCATCCAGCAGACCCCAGGGACAATCACTCGTGCTGTACTCTGTGAATAAGAAGGATGGTGGATTTAGACAGTGAGGTCCCTCCACTACCACCTAGGTACAGATTTCGGGATCTGCTTCTTGGGGACCAAGCCTGGCAAAATGATGACAGGTAATTCATCATTTTCATTATATATAGCTGGATTATTAAACAGAGTAACAACTTATGTATTACATTCAGAAGCATGTCACACAGAAGTGTATACATTTTATTATCAATACTAGAAATTATGCTTTCAATCATTTCCTTTTTCCGAGGTTATAAGACAGTATACAGCCCCAGCACTTTCCACTTTCTCTCAGAAAGCCCATTATTAAGTACATTTTACATATGATCTCAGGGGAAAGCCTTTTTAAGGCTTCATTTTTTTCTGTAACAGATATTTTCTTTCCAACATATGGGCAGTACTGACATATAAGATAATAATAAAATATGAAACATATACAATGTACCTATTATAAATTTTATATACAGTATAACAAATCAAATGAAAAAACTTTCACAAAACCTTTTCATATTTGTTTTCACTTGCTGTATATTCATAATTATTGAACATTGCTTTCAGAATATCAGAATATGTAGTGACCAAGTAGACCATCAGTACTTAGTTTATGATAATTTAGCAATACCACGAGAGTCTGTGCTAAAAGCAGTAAATAACTAGTAAATACTTTTTCTTGTTTTGGTCTATAACCTATGGGTAAATAACATAATTTTTTTCACATTTGAACAATAGTTTACTGAAATTTGGGTACCAGATAGAAACAGGAAAAATCACATAAATTTTAAATTATACTTATTTCTTAAGTTACTAGATAACCTATGTATTGAGGTAATATTTTCTATCGAACCTCAGATAATCTGTTGAAGCCATTATATACATAACACATATATCCAAATTTCAAAGAAATATTGCATTGATGCTTTTTAATAGTCTCTCTCTCTCTCTCTCTCTCTCTCTCTCTCTCTCTCTCTCTCTCTCTCTCTTTCTCTCTATCTCTCTTTCTCTCTCTCTCTCTCTCTCTCTCTCTCTCTCTCTCGCTAGCCATGTTTTTGATTGATACTAAATAAAACTATGCACAAAGTACCAAGCTGCTGTACCTTAATAGTTTTATCGCAACTCATCAGTTGACTGATAATTACATTTATGTGCTCCAGAATATTGATCAACAGACTAGTTTTGTTGTTATGCAATTTTTCTTTTTTTTACTCACCCAAGTCTATATCTTCAAGTGTAAAAAGTGAACTGTCAGAAGCTAAAGTAAGTTTGTACTTTATTGTAATTTTAGTATAAAGATATGAACATGTGTTATGTTAATATGGGTTGATTTACATAAGGGGTGGACAGGAACTAATGTGAATAT
>WWET01005355.1:38940-48940 GCA_011038615.1 Limnodynastes dumerilii
CTGTGGACGTCGGGCCCTCATACCACCCTCATGGAGTCTGTTTCCGGCCGTTTGAGCAGACATGCACATTTGCGGCCTGCTGGAGGTTATTTTGCATGGCTCTGGCAGTGCTCCTCCTGTTCCTCCTTGCACAAAGGCAGAGTTGGCAGTCCTGCTGCTGGGTTGTTACTGGCCTGTCTCCTGGTAGCGCCTCCATGCTCTGGACACTACGCTGACAGACACAGCAAACCTTCTTGCCACAGCTCGCATTGATGTGCCATCCTGGATGAGCTGCACTACCTGAGCCACTTGTGTGGGTTGTAGACTCCGTCTCATGCTACCACTAGAGTGAAAGCACTGCCAGAATTCAAAAGTGACCAAAACATCAGCCAGATAGCATAGGAACTGAGAAGTGGTCTGTGGTCAACACCTGCAGAACCATTCCTTTATTGGAGATGTGTCTTGCTAATTGCCTATAATTTCCAACTGTTGTCTATTGCATTTGCACAACAGCATGTGAAAATGATTATCAATCAGTGTTGCTTTCTGTGGACAGTTTGATTACACAGAAGTGTGATTGACTTGTGGTTACATTGTGTTGTTTAAGTGTTCCCTTTATTTTTTGAGCAGTGTATATTCTTTGGGCTGGTCCATCTTGGAACAGGTTGATTAGAAGGACACCTGTGTGTGCTGCATATAGGGATTGTAAGGGATTCAACAGTTCTCTCTCAGCTGGAGTCAGTGAGGCAAGTGAACTCTGGAGAGATCACACCATCCAGACACAGCCAGGGAGGCTGTGAACAACATTCAGGTGGACTGTGTATTTTATGTATTTGTGAGCTGGACACAAGGTCCACTCACTATAGAGAGGGATTTCTCTGTTGTATTAGCTAGTGGCCAGACAGGCCTAGGATTTATTTATTTTTTTAGTTTGTTTTATGTGCTGATGAATTAGTGTGTCAATAAACCACACATCCTGCTTTGCACTATATCAGCATTGATGTCTCATGATTTCTGCTGCTAAAGAAGTGACTGTGCCTGTGGATTGCCTAGAAAATGGAAACCTAAACTCCTGATCTTGCGACAATATATATATATATATATATCTTAGTCATTTTAATGCCAGATCCCAATTGCACCCTAAGTACTACATATGGGTAAGGGTAGGCCACTCCCTTTGCTTGAATGGACTTATATCTGGTAACCTGGTCATTAAGATCACAGCATTGTTCCACCTCCCCATTAGATTACTTACCAGGATGGATCTGAATGTTTTGGATTCAGATTTCCGTCCTGGTAACGTGGCGTTCATGCATGCACTTAAAGATATGGGCATTTTCTGATTCTAGTGGTGAGTCTGGATCTGAATAAAAATTGTTAATTATTATTATTATTATTAGTAGTAGTAGTAGTATCATACCTTGTCAGTGATGGGTATATTAATTAAATCAACTTCAAATGAGTTGTAATTTTTAATAGCTAAGTGTAATAAATATTGATCAATTCAATGTATTAAGCTATTCAGAGTGGGTGTGGATCCTTGCTGAGAATGGCCCTATCGCAAAAGGGTCATTTTCTGGCTGGGAAATTGATTGCTTTTGCCTCAAAGAGCCAAAGCAATCATTCCTGGAGCACCAGTGCTCCAAAAGGTAAGTAAAAAATCTTACCCCAACCCGCTCCCTAATCCTACCCTCTTATTCCATGATACCAACCCTAACCCTCCCTTCTCCACAGCCTAACCCTAAGTCTCCCTTCCATGCAGCCTTATCCTAACCCTAACCCTAATTTTCCTCTTCCATGGCCTAACCCTGACTCTCCCTTCCCCTTAGCATAACTCTCCACCTAAAATTCCCCAAAAAGGTTACTCACCTTTCTGATGGTGTATGCGTCGGGTCTGCAGTGGCAGGTGTGTCTGGTCCGGCATAGTAACCCATTCTATAAAAAAAAATCTAAAATGGCTGTGTATTCGAAATAGAGATGGCCAAAAAAGAACTTTCGTCTGTCTCTACTTCTAAAAGACAGCCCTCATGACAGGGACTTCCACCATTCAGAGTAGGGCAGGCTACTGGTATGTGTTCCAGCACAGCAGATTCCTTCAGCCACTGTCCTTGCTTCTTCTATCTGCCCCTGCAGTATTCTCTGTTAACTGTCATCCAAAAATAGAGAATATATTTTACTACTTTTCACCAACAATCACCATCTCCTTTTTCTTATCTCCAAGCTATCACTTTCCCCTAAGGTCCCTCTCTTTTCTCCCTGTAACTATAATCTTTCTTCTTCTTTGCGCTTGATGCCTTTCTATCCTGATTCTTATCTATTCACTTGATTCTTTCATTTCCCTCTAGCTGATGTTATTTTCCTTCCCCAATTCCCCTGCTATTTGTTTTCTCCACTTAGTCTCATTTTTCTCATTATTATCTCTGATCTCACTGCACATCTAGACTCACCAATAAACAATATGGTATAGAGAAAAGCAATAATATTTCAGTTTTTTTTACTTTGCTTAAGGTCCAATTCCTGGTTCCCTAATTAGGATTACCCTCCAGGATAGAGTTTTGGATGTGCTAATACTGCGATCCCCAAAGGTTTTCAGTAGTGCCTTCGGCTTTGTACACTTTTAGTTTCCGCTGCCCTGATAATCTCTTCTCTGCTTGTTGAATCTCACAAGCTGCTGTCCTCATATAGGAAAATGTAGAAAGTGGGGTTTGAAGATGTTGAGTCTGGCACTGGAAAAATCATTAACTTGGCTTTCCTGAATGTTATAATGGAGGAAGAGAACAAAAATATGAAGAAGACATTCATTTCCATTGTAATTTAGCCTCTCTTCTTAGCCACCTTTCTTTACCATGTCTTTGCAATGTGAGCATTGCAGCCCATAGAGAATAACTGTGAATAGAACCCTTATCACAAGATTCAGATAAAACACAAAGACCATTGATATTTCATCTGGGTTGCCGACTCTTCCGGAATATCCAGGAGACTCCTGAAATTTGGGCAGTTCTCTAAGTATCCTGGGAGAGCCGGCAAATTTCTTGCAGTGGTCTTGAGACCATGGTTTCATGCTAACCACAGCTTCAAGTCCCGCCCTCCTGCCTAGCAACACTACTATTTCTAGGGACTGGGTGAAAATTGATGAAATATTTTATGTCATCAAGTCACGTCCCATCACTAGTAAATGTCATGTATGGAGAGGGAACACATTTAGAGCTCTATTTACTATACATATTTTCGGGTGATAATGGGTGTTTTAACACTAAAACGCTCATTATCACCTGAAAATAGACAGTTTAAAAGTTACTAAAGTGCATTCGCCATGGAAATCTGTAATGGACACACTTCATAAGACTTCGGCGCCCCGTTGATATTAACAGGTGCCGAAGCTGTGTTACAAGTTACTATCCCTCGGTGCTGAAATTCTTACTCAGCACCGAGGGAAAAAATAACGCCATCTGTGGATGGCGTTATTAGCTTCATGCCAGCAATCTCCCCATAATTCCCCCTTTTCCTCCCCCTAATAGCCGTTATTAGGGGGAGGAAAAGTGGGGTATGTGTGGGGAGACCGCTAGCATGAAGCAGGATGCGGTCATAAAAAAAAAAAAAAAAATGAAAACATTTTTTTTTGTTTTAAACTAAAAAAAACACATTAAAAACATTAAAATAATATAAAAAAATACATAACTCACCTGTCCGGGAGAGGCGTCCGTCTTTGAAGACTCCGGCCCCGATATGAAGACCCTGCGCATGTGCACTGGGTTTTCATATCTGGGCTGAAAAGTCCGGCTGTGAAGTCTCTGCGCATGGGCAGGCACTTCATTCGATATGCAGTGCCTGCGATGCCGGCAGAGCGCTTCGAGGGACCTCGGCAGAGGGGTGAGTATTAGTAACCTTTTAAAGGGAAGCTGCCAGGCTCGCCGTGAACACAGGCGAGCCTGGAGCAGCTTCCCTTCGGGGGAAATTAAAAAAAATGGTAAATATAGCCCTTAGCATAAATTATGCTATCAAGTTCTACCCTCCATATCGGCATATATTTCTTCCCTCTGGGAAGGATTATGCATAAGAGCTATACCCAGTCCTTGCTGTACAATTTAAATCCCTTCCCTCACCCTCCCACCTTGCATACTCGCTCTATGCAAATAGCAAAAAATGGCCACATTTCATAACTCTGGATACGATCTTATATCCTAACAGTAGCTGCACTGATTGGGTGTAATAATCATAGTATGCATGGCATACACAGTTACTTTACTGTCACAAGGGCATCCATATTGCATATTCATAGCATGTTTTATATTAATACTTAAGCCTATTAGTGGAAATATTAATGTCATCTGTTTTTGCTTAGCTGTTTGCTTTTGTCTTTGTTTACATAAATAAAGAGATGTAGCACTATGTGACTGGAAGCTAAGGAAGGACAAACTAATATCACAGAATGAGAATTATAGAAAATGGCATGGTATTCTCTACTGTAGTAATTTAATGCTTTCTTCAATTACCATTTGAAAACAAACTTGACATTGCATGTGAGTCTGATTAACCCCTGTAAAATGACATTTAGAAATGTCACATCTGCAATGGACATACCACAAAATGATGTTTTTAAAACTCATTAATGAGTATATGCATCAAATCCCTACACGCCTCCATGTGTCTAAATAGTGTTGGTTACTTACAGATATCATTTGCAGTTAAGAGCTGGGGGAATTTATTTAATGATTTTCCTAATGTTGCTTCTATATTATAGGAGCAAAATTTGGTTTCCACAGGGTCCTACTAATCAGGTGTAGATAGCAAAACTATCATGCTAGAGATGAAATAAGTACACCATGAAAATATATGTTGTGGTACATTTACAAAAATATGTAGTATTGTTGTGTAAAGGTTTATTCTGCTTCACTACATTGTTACATATTTTTCTTGGCTTTAAATGTTTGATTTACAAATGGCGACAGAATGCTTATTTTAGGTGGCACATATGTTGTACCTGAGAACCTGCAAAACAAATCATTTTTCTTATTTGAAATGGTTTTTAAAATTATGAATTCAGTTAGAGTTATGCTTTACTTTGTTTTCTAGATGGGATTTAATGAGTGCCCCATAATATACTGTAACTCCAATTAGCAAGCAACATGTTGCAATGCTGTTTCTAGTTCAATAGGATTACACAGTGCACCTCGATTAAAGAAGTCTCTCTTTCCTCTTTTCCCTGTTCCACTATCCTTACACACAAATCTACTCTGGAGGCAACACACCTGTGATAGAGAACCAATTCTTTATTGTTTGTCATTATTTTCTTGGTTTGTGCTTTTTTTTCCCTTTTCCCTATATCACCATTATTATAAAATAATAGATACAAATAACTGAAAAATAACCTTAGAAGGGATAAAATATAATGTTTTAGTGTTTTCACTAAATAATGTTGGACCGTGTCCAGACTTCCATGCGATGCATAGATTCCGCAAGCTGCTTAGAGAAGTTAGGTGGTTTTCTGGCAGTGCGATCGCCAAATGTTACGCCATGGGGCAGACTTTCCGTTCCGCTTGCTAAAAGTATGTAAGGTGGGGGGTAAATTATACAGTAAAGGTAGGGAATGGGAGAGTTTAAGATTTCTGAGCAGATCAAAAAAATTTGGCAGCCTATGGACTCATAAGTGACCTAAAGCCCGCATAAGAGAGGGGAGTGACATGGGAGTTCACTCCCCTCTTCTGTGTGAACATACAGGAGGTCTGGGTCCGGTCCATAATGATAAATTTAAGGTAAAGGTATAACTTGCAATGAATTTCTGTACTTCTGTACTGTAGTCTTTGTGTACTCTTCATGGATGCCCTCTGGGTTTATTGATGTCCTTCCTCCAGCACATTTGATCATTGGGTTTGCATGCTTGTGTATGTGAAATCATAACTTCTGATTTGCAAATGTTATAATCTAACTATGCTCCTTTATTTGTCAATCTCAGCATATCGGACCGGATTCAGACCCCTGCATGTTTTCCGTACGTGAGGGGGTCTGTACGTCCGCGAGAGAGAGGGGAGTGCATGCCCCCTGTCACTACCCTCTCTTGGGCGGCCTGCATTAACTGTATCATGCAGATCAGCGGTCCTTGATTTGAAAGGAAGGAAATCATATAATATTAATTATTTGAATTCAAAATTTTATTGTGTGTGGTATAGCCATTGATAATGTGATGTCCAGGCAACTATTAGTGTCAGTATTTCAAGATGAAATAGTGACAGTCTGATGCCCCTTCATCACATACTCTGCCTCTTCATCTGCTGCCCCTTCATCACATACTGTGCCCCTTTTTCACATACTGTGCCTCTTCATCTGCTTCCCCTTCATCACATACCGTGCCCCTTCATCTGCTGCCCCTTCTTCACATACTGTGCCCCTTCATCTGCTTCATCACATACTGTGCCCCTTCATCACATACTGTGCACCTTCATATGCTGCCCTTTCATCACATACTGTGCTTCCTTCATCTGCTGCCTCTTCATCACATACTGTGCCCCTTCATCTTCTGCCCCTTCATCACATACTGTGCCCCTTCATCTGCTGCCTCTTCATCACATACTGTGCCCCTTCATCTTCTGCCCCTTCACCACATACTGTGCCCCTTCATCTGCTGCCCCTTCATCACATACTGTACCCCTTCATCACATACTGTGCCCCTTCATCTGCTGCCCTTTATCACATACTGTGCCCCTTCATCTGCTGCCACTTCATCACATACTGTGCCCCTTTATCTGCTGCCCCTTCATCACATACTGTACCCCTTCATCTGCTACCCCTTATTCACATACTGTGCCCCTTCATCTGCTGCCCTTCATCACATACTCTGCCCCTTCATCTGCTACCCCTCTGCTCCTCTCTAAATGCCAAGCGTGAAGATGTCATGCCGGCAGACACACTGCATGGGAGAAGAGGAAGCCAGGTCCCGCCGCCGGAAGGTGAGTTTTTTTTTTATTTTTTTAGATCTCCTAAACCATCGCCGATGTGGGGGGATGGCAGGCCCGCGGCACATCTGCAATATGCAATGAAATGAAATTCCTGGGGGTAATGGACGGTTGCGCTGCCGAGACTCAGCCGGGCATGCATATAGATTCATATGCATGCCCGGCTGTGTCTTGGCAGCATGACCGTCCATTAACCCCCAGGAATTTCATTTTTACCCAATTTGGGGTAATTTACCCTGGTTCCCCGACCACTGCTCTAGCGTAATCCTAGCGTAACATCTGGAGGGCACATGTTTTTAGTGCGCTTTTCAACAGGAAAAAGAAGGGTGTTTAAGGGATAGAATTATGGTTAGGGTTTGGAAATATGGTTCGAATTAGGGGTTGGGTTCTGAATTGGGGTTCTAATTAGGGTTTGTGTTTGGAATTAGGGTTTAGAATAGAACTCTATTGAACCTTCTAGAAATTTGTGGAAAAGAATAGAACTCTGTATTACCTTCTAGAAGGCATCCAACGCATTGAATTAATAACTTGAAGATTTAAACCCGGGCAATGTCTGGCACTTCTGCTAGTAATGTAATAAAAAGGCAAAGTGGAAAGAAAAGTGGTTGTTAATATGGTAAATAAAGCTTAAGAAGGTTGTAGAATTTGATGTTAGTCTGAAGGGGTGAATTTTAAGAGAGCATTTGAAAGTTTGGAGAGAAGAGCATAGGCTTAGTTGGTGAGCCCAGGAAACGTCCTGTAACTGGGAATCAGAGCATTTATGAATTGTAGAAGACAGTTGTAAATATTGTGATGATCTGAGAGAATGAGCTTGGATATATCTTGAGACATGTGAGGATATACTGTAAATGCAGGTGCAGCTTTGTTTATGGCTTTATAGTTTAGCAAGAGGATTTTGTATTTGATTCTGTAGTAAACAGGCAACCAATGTAGAGATTGACAAAGTGGACCAACTCTTTTGCAAGGAAAATTGCTGCATGCAATATATACTGTAGAGGGGTAACTTTATATTGTAGAAGTCCAATAAGTAGAGCATTGTAGTAATCAATGCAGGAGATGATCAGTGAATGAATGAGAGTTGTAGCAGTGTCTTGTGAGAGATATTTTCATATTCTGGAAACGTCATTTTTTTGTTGTATATAACAGGATATAGAAACAGATTGTATGTGGGGCATACAGGACAGTTCAATATCAAGTGTAACACCTAGGTAGAGAGCTTGCAATATAGGGAATATTTTAGTGTTGTCAACAGAAATAGAGTGACTGAGTAGGTAGCTTTTGTTGGCAGGAGAAAATATTAATAGCTCTGTTTTTGAAAGATTAAGTTTGAGATTGCAGGAGGACATCAAGGATGAAATGGCAGGAAGACATTCAGTTACGCGGGCCAACATGGTTAGTAATAGATCAGGGATGGATAGATTTGTGTATCATCTGCATAGAGATTATATTGAAAACCAAATTATTTTATTAGTTGTCCAAGGGAAGAGGTATAGATAGAAAAGAGTAATGTACCAAAGACTCAGGACCCAAAGTCTTGTGGTACTCCAACAGATATTGGAAACGCAGAGAGGTAGTTTCAAAAAAGTGAACACTGAAAGAGCGATTAGAGGTAGGATGTGAACCACAAAAGGGCTGTGTCCTGAATACCTAGGGATTGTTACATGTGTATGAGAAGAGAGTGGTCAACAGTAGCAGAAAAATCCAGGAGAATTAGAAAACTGTAGTGACCTTTAGATTTAGCAGTGATTAAATTATTGACCACCTTGGTCAGTGTCATTTCAGCGGAATGTTGAGAATGAAAGCCTGACTGTAGAGGATCTATAAGATTGTGTAAGGAAAGGAAGTGAATAAGCAAGTGTCGGCAAGTCTTTCAAGCAGCTTTGAGGCATGGGAGCTGGGAAATGGGACAATAATTTGAGGGAGAGTTTGGGTCTGAGTTTTTTTTTCAGAATTGGAGTAATCAGTGCATGCTTGAATAAAGAGGATAGGAGAGAAGATACCAGTCTTAAGAGAGAGATTACAGATTGTAATTAAGGTTGGAATAAGTACAGAAGATAGACATTGATTGACTTGTGAGGGTACTGGTTTAAGAGGGCATGTAGTAGAGTAGGAAGAGAAGAAAAGAGCAGATACTTACTCTTCATTTGTGAGATGGAATGAGGAAGGAGATAGTGCCAGAGGGTGGAGCTTGGTGGATTGTGCACAGGAGATTATTCAGTAGGGAATTAAATGTACGAGAGGTGTTTAGAGTTAGAAGCCTGAGTAGAAATGAGAGATTGAAAGTAGGATTGTTTGGCATTGTCCAGGGCTGTTCCATAAGTGTTTGTTTGTGGGAGTTTTTTTTAACGTTTCATGTGTCATTAGTGTGCAATGACTGACATTAAAGTTACCGTGGTACATGGGGGTTAGCTGGAGCAACTTGGTCAAGGACAGTTGCTACCGTCCATTACCCCCAGGAATTTCATTTCTCATTTAGGTGAGAAACTACTAAAGCAGGAGAGTGGAAATTAGAGACTGGAGATAGAAGTTGTTGCACAGATTGAGAAAGTTGGCCACAATTAATGGCATTAAGATTTCTACACGTGTGAGAAGGTGTTGTAGAATTATAAAGCTTAGAGTTAGTGTGGGAGAGTTTGCAGGTGATAAAGTGATGGTTGGAAAGATGGTGAGGAGAGCTATAAAGATCAGCAATTAAGGATAGTTTTGAGAATACAAGATCAATTTCCATCCTTATGAGTAGAAGAATCAATCAACTGGGAGAAGCAAAGAGATGAGTTTAGAGAGAAAAGCTTAGATGCATCAGGAGAAGAAGGAATGTTAATGGGAATGTTAAAATCACCTAGGATAAGGGTTGGTAAGTCAGAGGATAAGCAATGAGAGAGCCACGCAGAGAAGTGCTGATGAAATTGATGGAAAGATCCATTGGTGGGCGATAGATCACAGCTACATGCAGGGGAAAAGGGTTGTAGATAAGTACAGCATATACTTCAAAGGATGTAAGAGAAAGTGAAGGGACATTGGGTATTGGACATTGCCACATAGTAACATTTAATCAGTTCTCAGTTCTCATC
>WWET01005355.1:58963-70171 GCA_011038615.1 Limnodynastes dumerilii
TGTTAGGACACCACCGGGTGTCAGGGCAAGTATGGTACTCCGGGTTTACCTTGGCAAGTACCGAGGTGACCTGAGACAAGAGAGAGAGAGGAATCGGGTTACTCACCAATGTGTAGAGCCTGCGTCCGTCTGAGTATTCGCCAGGGCCCCTGAAGGTGGGGATGGACTGGAGCTGGTAGGACTTCTTCAGGATACACACCTTAGAAATAACCCGGAGGAGGAAATGGGACCAAGAGGGAATGGACGACAGGAAGCAGGTAAGTGGGCGAAGCAGTAACAGAAGGAACTGTACTTGACGAACAACAGGTAACACTGAACAGACGAACTAGGGAGAGCAGACCGGACTGACTTACAAGACTGACTGGGAGATTCACACTGCACTCACACCAAGGAGGAATCCCAAAAGGGATAACACAGACAGGCAAACAGGGAAGGAACAGGTTAACACAAAAGGGATAAACAAGAAGGTAAAGATAAGGAGGCTGACACGAATGGATAATAAGCAGGAACCAGGCAGGGACAACGATGGGGCACTCAAGAAAGCTGGAACAAAGATATAAAGAGATGGGAGAAGCGAGAGGAACAGAAGCACGGGCAGCAGACGCTATAACCGGCGGGAGACTGCTGTGGCTGCAGGACTATTTACAGGGGAGGCTGGCCAATGAACAAGCAGGACCAGGACCAGCCTCCAGTCACGTTGGGGCACTGAGAATTGAGGTCAGAGGGAGATATGGCCAATCGCACCGCTGTGCTGTGGGGCAGAGGGACGCAGCGTTCTGGTTGCTAGGCAACCAGGACGAAGCAGGACTGTGCGCCGGGGAGCTGTGGAGAGGGTGCGGACACATGGCTAATTTGCATGCCGTCCGTTCACGTGACGGCATGCAGTGGGAGAGCGTCGGCCCCAGGGAAGATGGCGCTGGAGAAGAGGCAGGTAAGTGTAGGAAACGGCACTTAACACTATTATTAGTAATTAAATAAAATTAACAGATTCACAATTATTCATTTAAAAGCTATTTAGTGTTGCTGTTCCCCGTCATCATATTTTGCCCATAATAAAGCCTGTCTTTTCCTTTTGGTGGATCAAGATTATATTCTGTTGAATTGATAAAATATATTCCACATGATAATTTTACAAAGTAACCATAAACGGCAAATGGCAAATAGTTCGCTAACACATCATTCAACCAAATCATACCTTGCCGCCCACCGCCTTAGTGGGAAGGAAGAATGTTCTCAACACTACAGCCAGCGTTGGTCACATGATACACTCGCAAGAGTAATTTATTCTGTGTGTCAGTGAACGTGTTGGCTGCAGTTTTTAGACTTAGAATGTTCTCCTGAATAGTATATGCTAGTTACTGCAGTTAGTGAATTAATAGTTTCATATGTTATAGGAGGAACAGGGACTGCCCATTTAGCATTGTCATTGACAGGTCACTCCAGATTTGCATAACTGCTGCCATTACCGCATGAGCGAGGGGAATGACAGGGGAGTCTGGTTTGAATTTGGTCCACAGTGAGGACATGCTAAGTGCTATCCATAATATTCAGTCTTCTACACCATTCCCATTTTACATGAGGATGGTACTAAATTAGCCCCCCTTCAGTTTCACAGAAGCCTGGATCTACCTGAAGCTCAGAGTGAAGGAGTTTTAGAAGTCTGGATTCGGTCCAATATCATTATTAGCAAACTTAACCCAAATTCAACCCTCTGTTGGTAGTATCATGGGCCTGATCCAGACTTAAGGTCGTTATACACATGCATGTGTACTTAAGATATAAACTACTAAGGATAATGCACTCCCCCGGCACCCCAATCGCACGTACGTAACTTAGCTGACTTGCGTTTTCAGATCCCTACGGTACCTTAACTGTTCCTTGCATATCTCTGTGCATACATAATACCTTATCGAATGTAAGTGCCTAACTCAGCCCATACTGTACAATATAAATGCCTCCCCTCCTCCCACAATGCATTTTTTTGGTTTGCATAGGGATGGCACACCCTATCATATGGAGTACCTATGGACAT
Organism: Limnodynastes dumerilii; assembly: GCA_011038615.1. Classification (NCBI taxonomy): domain Eukaryota; kingdom Metazoa; phylum Chordata; class Amphibia; order Anura; family Limnodynastidae; genus Limnodynastes; species Limnodynastes dumerilii. The sequence continues at coordinate 60,996 of WWET01005355.1, forward strand.
ACAAGTCACGTGCTATCAGAGTAACAATGAGTAACATCTGTTGCACACATGCGCAGTGCATGCCCACAGCCAGATTTAGGCAAGCCATATGCATAAATTGCCTGTTGTTTTAAGTCTGGATCAGGCCCATTTTTTTAAATCAGGAATGATCAAATAGCACAGATTTGTATACAGTTTGAGCATGAGTTCTCTGGAATAGCAGTCATAATTTAACACAGAAATTAAGAAAAAGTCTGAATTGTGCCCTTAATCTTGTCACAGAGTTAACAAACCGTCGGTGGGATGACTTGGTATCAAGAGGAGAGAAGTACTGCAAATGTATTCTTGTAGAACACAGAGTGTAGCTGACATCTCTTTAGACTGTGCATAGGTTACTATCAAATCAGTTAAATTTAAAACATGTTTTAAAAGTGTGCATTTGCAATAAGACATGGATGTTTCCTAGGAGTGAACTTTGGCTCAATGAAAATCCACTCATTGAAATTCAAGTTCTGTAAGCTCTAATATTGGAGGGGTGGCATTTCTCACAGCACTTTAAGCTTGTTCATCCATAACAGATTTTAGAGCAGATTTTATGATTTATGAGTCATGGTTCACAATATATTGCAATAGTTCTATTTCAGCGCTTCTTTTATATTTTATGTTTATCTAATTATTACACAGACACATTTTCCTGTAACTAGTAAAATAACAGATTCACCAATATATGGCTTCAGGTGAATAGGAATTATATAATGAAACAATCTTGTATTTAAATAATTAGTGTTAGTCTCCCACATAAACTATTACATTTCTCTATTCATTAGAAAATATTAGGACATATTCGATTTTGAGCACATCTGACCAGATCCAGACCTTTGCTACCGCTGTGCTTGGAGCTGCGTATGAGATTGGTGTGGCGTGAGATCCAGTGTGGGAGAGGGGAAGGACGCTCTCCTTGCATGCACGGAGTTAAGAGAGATGACCCATGTCTTAAAATGTCTGCAGTGTCCCCACTTAAAATGGTGATTTTCAGAAGTTAAGCTGGCCATACACTAGAGCGATTATCGCCCCGATCACCAATTATTGGGTGATTGGGCAAATAATCGCTCTAGTGTATGGTACAGATCAATTTTTGAAACGCCAAATAAACGCACCAGAAACGCTCTGTACGATTATTTGATCTTTTAACATGTTTGATTTAAATTGGGAGAAAGCTCCCGATATTTTAAGGGAGCCAATCAGCAAGCTGAATAGCTCCCTAATCTTCAAAGCTGCTGCTGCTTTATATCTATGTACAAAGCTGCTCTGACAGCTTTGAAGGTATACTTTACAGCTGTCAGAGCAGCATAGTACATAGATATACAGCAGCGGCTATTGCAGGAGTAGTACAGATAGGGATCAGCCGAAAACATGCTGTGTGAAGCGCAGCTTCGGCTGATTCTTATCTGTATTACTGCATGCAATAGCCGCCGCTGTTTATCTATGTTTATGCTGCTCTGACAGCTGTAAAGTATACCTTCAAAGCTGTCAGAGCAGCTTTGTACATAGATATAAAGCAGCAGCACCAACAGAGAGCACTCTCCCCCTCCCCTCTTCTGCTAGGATTATCGGTCCCACCTATCGGGAAATCATCCCGTTTATTGGCCCACTCCCTGCTGGGACCGATAATCGTACAAGTGTATGGCCAGCTTTAGGATCACATGTAAGGGCTAAACCCAGCCATTTTTGTACAGTAACCATACCTCCCCCGGCAGTCTAGATCCAGTTCATTAAGATAATATATAATATGCATCCCCCTCACAAACACAATTCCATCAGACCGTGTATATAGGGTTTTTATTTCAGAGGAATTCATTTAAAGGATCTGTGTGACTTTTCTTCTCTTGTTGAATCTTTGAATCTGGTTTCTGTCAATGCAAGTGATGATGTTTTGTGAGACCTTATTAACCAAAAGAAAGAAACATAACTCTCCTTCTCTATATATATCACTGTAGGATTTTACAGTTCATCTAACTATTGTAACTACTTTGCGCATTTTACTTAAAGATTTAAATTCAGCAATCTGTTTGGAGAAATGCAAATGCATAGGACAATTGATATCAACTTTTTCATTTATTATTCTGTTTTTGAGAAACACCTTTGCGTTAGTCTATTTTTTCCAAAAAATGCATGTTCGCAAATTATGCTTCCCATGCACATCCGTTTCCTCAGGATTGAGTATTCTGTACGGTAAGCGTGTCTGATGGCGGGGTGGGAAGGGGGTCATGTGGAGTAAAAGGCTTGGTTACTTTCTGCAGGGCCAGTGCGTAACATTTAAGGTATGGTCCTCTGTAAGTCCGCTCTGCGCAGACATTTGCTGCCACCGTTTAAAGTGAGGACAGTGTAGAAGTTAAAAGATAGGGTTTTCTATATTCTATGTCAGTATGAGCAAGAGGGGTGACCTCATCTCTCACCTGCATGGAAGACTGGATCCAGTATTAGATGTCACTGTGCTCAGAGCTCTGAGTGCTCTGAGCACAGCAGCAGCACTGGTAATCTGACTTAGGAACAAAGGTTTCCATTGTGACCTTGTTAGCACATTCCATTCCAAACAGTGATAACAATTATATATGTTATATTTGTTTATATTTTACTCACTGTGGCATTACAGGGCATATGCATAGCTCTTGTGTCTGACCTTATGAACAAGGCCACGCAGCCATTGCTTTCACAGCTTACACTGCCATAAGCCTACCTTAAGTAAAGCTTGCGGATCAGTGGTCCGTACGATCTCTGTTCCGCACAAGTATGGAATACTTGCAGGCAGAGGGGAAGCACAGCTCATTTCCTAGTAAATGGGCTCATATGGAACTAAGTTCCAGATGATGCTAGGCATGCTAGTGTTACAATCGTAACACTATCATAACACTAGCATAACATCTTGAGGACCCACCTCTATCCCCCATCCCCCTGTTCTCCCGCCTCCAGTTGCTACCAGCCAGCTCAGCTTTCAAGCTGAACCACAGCTGCACCATCTTCAGCACCGGCCGATCCTGGAAACACCGCTCAGGCAGCTCATCTCGTCCGACCACCACTGCAGCTTCAACCGTGGGCAGGTCTCCAATTCAGCCTTACCCCCATCTACAGCCACCACTCAGTGCCGAACATCCCACAGTCATTCTACCAGTCCATAGCATCTGCTCTCACCACTGGACCTGATCAGCTGTTGACCACTTTCAATACACATAACCCTTATCCTGGAAGAAAAGGCCAGCCAGCAAACCTAGTCGCTGCTATCAGCTCACCCCTGATGAACACCTCACACAACCCGCAAGCTGACAGCCCTCAGTAATTGCCGCAACTGTTTGCAATCGCTGATAGCTGTTCTGGTATCCTGAAGACCAGCAGTCCCAGTTTCACATCTCCATCCAGCACCTACATAGGAGGATAGCTAGCTTCTCCAGGCGCCCTGCGAGGACGAGAACCTACAGTAGCACTGGACAACACCTAGACCTTCAGCCCTCGATACCTAGAATGCTGCATCGATCTACCAGCTGCCCACCTGGCTAAAGATACCGAGATAAGACTCCTTTATTCCACTTATATGTGAGTGCATTACTTTATTTTATTTGCTTTTTACTCACTTAGGGCTGGATCTAAGTCTTACGACTGAAGCAGACTTAAGTAAGTGCTTGAAATTAGTTACTCCTGGGCTAATCCATGTTGATTGCAGGGAAGTCATATTTCATCTGTTGCAAACAGTATTAAGGTTGAGAGGTGATGTTTCCTATCCCAAGTCTAAACAACAGTGTGATAGTAAAGCTGGTCAGTATCTGTGTGCAGTAAGCAATTCAAAGATATATCCCTGCATGCAAAGAATACAATTAACTTGACTCCCCCTGCAATCAACATGGTTTAGCCCAGGAGTAACTAATTTCAAGCACTTACTTAAGTCTGAATCCAGCCCCAGTCAACGTTGCTGGCATTTTGTCTTGCTCTTTCTATTCTCCTCCTCTACCCCTCCCCATATCACCTTGAACATTTAATCTACCCATTCAAACTACAGACTCACCTTCTCCTACCTGGAACTACTACCTCTCTTGTGTCTAATAACCACTATACTGCGGAGTCCCCCTATACTGCTATGCAACTATCTCATTCCTGGATCTAAGGACACCAATATTGTCCCCAGTACCATTAAACAAAGTCATATAACCATTTATTTGAAAACATTTTTACAACCATTTCCCACCACCTTCCAACTACTTTTTTTCTCTCACCAAGGGCTGCACTTACAATCCTTCTGCCTTTTTTGTAATCTACATTGGTCTTCTCATACGAAATGCTATTGGGGCACTTTTGAGCAGGTATAGCAGCACCCTAACATTCTTTCCCACACAGCCTAATTTGAGCGGCACTCCAGTCGTTAGTCGTAGTCATCTTCAACATGTGAGCATGGACCTATGGATACCTTGCCTATACCTTATCTCCAAGGCTGTGAGTTACTTTCATGTACACACTCATAATATACTGTTTTTTAAACATCTACACCCTGTACCACTTAATGGTATAACAGACTCTTTCAGCCACCTTTTAATGTGTTTATTAAGATGTAAAAATATTTGATGTATATTTTCCTTGAATATACAACCTTGAATTAATATCAAATACCATCTGCACTTAAACATGTTTGTACACCGCACTTTTGAAATTTATTTTTACAATCATTGAGTTTTGGAGACTTGGAAACAAGTATGTTTGATGCAGAATAATAAACATATTTTCTTAGCACCATTTTTCCATAATACCAGATGGCTTGAGTCTCCCTAGAGGGAAATCTCTTCAGCATCTTAAATCACCATTTAGATATAAATACAGTATTTAGAGACAGATTTTGAAATATAAAATTCTAGATAACAGTAAAGACTGTTCCATGTCTGCTCATGTGAATAAATACCAATATGTTTAGGAAAGATGTTACAGCATATGTACAGACATACTGTATTTGGTGTTTTCTATCCTGCAATTGTCTATTTTGTGATATGTTTCATAGGTTTTTGTTAGCATCATTGTATCATTTCTATTATTTTTACTTCTATTAATTTTACTCTATTTATTTTTACTCAAAATTATTTCTATATCTAGCAGGGCCGCCATCAGGGGGGGAAAGCCAGAACACTTGTCCCGGGCCGGGAGCTGATGGAGCCTGCAATGCTCACCTGTGCTCTGCAGGTCAACGCGCAGGGAACAACTTCCCAGTGCATCGGCCCGAGATTAATGCTGGAGCCGCAGCGCCCCGTCCCTATGTGACATCACTGATGGCCCTGCTATCCAGTATACAGCTACAAAGGTACAATATTATTTTTAGCTCCTCCTTTCAACCTGAAATATCAATTGAGAATTTTAGGTCTACTGATTGATCTCATCTATCAGGGAAATCAATTTTGTTTTTACACACTGGGTGCAGGACAAGGTAAAGGTACAGATTTTTGTCTCATTAGTCAGGATCCTATGATTCTGATTTTAGGATCTCTGAATGTAGTAAAAGCAGTTGTCAGGCACCATCTCTGCACTGAAGGAAGCATGCTGGCTGCTGCTCAAAGCAACCCGTTGCTAAGCAACAAATCAGCCTCTGAGAATGGCAACCGAAACTGCAACTCTTAGCAACAGACTGTGTACTCTCTCCAGTGGCCCCTTCCTAGGCACAGAACGCTAATTTGTGTTTCTAGAGTTAGGAGCCGGAAAACGGAATTATGTTACCGTTTGTTTTACAGGCAGAAGTGTGCCTTTTCCATCTGATACCTCTGTGTGGTTGTCCATCTGCTCAATAACAAGAAGGTTTATTTTGTATTTGTTCTGTACTCAGCTTCTCCTATCTTGGTTCAGACTTACCTTTCTTCTCATTTTCCCAGAACATGTGCCTCCTGGTTGTGCCTTTTTCTTCTATCATACCTGGCTGTCTTGCTCCTCACATTCTGCTCTGTAGTATGGAATACTTGCAATATTCGGGTGTTGGAACTTTGGGCTGCAACCTGCTGTCAGCAGTCAAGTCTGTCCCCCTCTAGTGACTTCATTGAACACCTGACTCCTATTAATATCCCTTTCACACCAGGCTATCGACCTGGGAATAAACCTGGTTGGGTGTAAGTTTGAATGGTCTGTTGCCCTCTGTTTGCGACCCTGGTCGATCCCAGGGTTATTCCCGAGATAACTAACTCATGCTGTGGTATGAAATGGGGAACCCGGGCTGTATAAAATAACCCATTAAAAATATGTAAATTGGGGGGAAGAGGTTCACTATCTGCCTCTGCAGTCACAGGTCCAGTGTGAAAGGCTACAACCCATGATTAACCTGGGTTGTAGCTGCGTTATGAACAGCTGCAACATAGCTATAAGCCATGTTCATTATCCCAGAGAGACCTGGGATTTGGGTGTGAAAAGGGCATTAGATTCTCTGCCTTGTTTGGCATTCACTATGTAACATTTGATCCATTCCATCATGTACCAACAATTGCGGACTCCAAGTTCTTGAATTTCCATGTATCGCGGAGAATAGCACAAAAATAAAAAGCTTTATAACAGTGAACATTTGACCATTAATGTGTATAGAGCAAAACACATATTATATAGAAAAATGTTTTTCAACTGTTCAGTTTCTGCACAAATACATTGTAATGAAGATTTTCTTTCCAATAAAAAAGGTAAGCAACAATTTCATATCAGTTCTGAACAATATTTGCCTTATACAGTATTTGGCTGTGTAAATTTCTTTGGAAGTAGTTTGGCAATGTGAGCTTTGTATTTAGAGATACTGCACTTGCATAACACTTACATAGGTACACTATGTTTGACCTTTACCCAAACCTGTGTAAAGTTAGTTTTGCAATCAAGCTGTCTATTGATCTAAAGAGCAGAATGCCCCTTCTTTTGAAGTCAGTATCTTAGCTTTAGCTGAAGATCCACAACATAACATAATTAGACTTTACAACACATCTGCTCTGTCTCTTCCAGTTCTTTCTGGCCCTCAGGGTTATATTAAATAGCAATTTGTTTTTGAAAGCCTCTGTTTACACCAACAGCAGGCACTGATCAGTCTACAAGAATAAGGCAGAGAGATGGATCATTCTGTGCTAGTCATGCTTTTATTATGATTGATCTCTAAAGTGGTTAGTTATACACTATTCTGTAAATACAGCAATGCAAGGATGTGGAATAAAAAAAACAGCCTATTCGGTATAATATGTGGGAAAGTTGTGGTACCATTTATTTTCTACTGCAGTTTTCAAGCAGACAGCAGGTATTTTGTGTTGGCAGTATGGCAGCATGGCAGCAGACGCTTATTTTTGTAATACAGCTGTTTAGTATCTAATACCCAGGTGTTCCCTCCATTGTTTCCTATTGGACTGCACTGCAAATATATAATATAACCAAAAAGTGTTGTGTGGTCAGTCAATAATGACAGATAATATAGCCACAGCAACAAATGGAAAATAAAATATAAAATGCAATATAAACATATCTAGCAATAATAATAAACTGAGAAATAGGAGATTCATAATGCAACCTCTCAGAGCAATGGAGTAGATCCAGAACTACGTTTGCCGTACGTTTATTCGCGGAGCGTATTTTCGTGCGTGTAAATTTGTTACACTCCCCTTGGCACACCCCTTGCACGGACGTATTTTGTTAAGATACGCTTTCCAAACCCTACCTCAACTTTATCCAACGTAACCGCAGTCATACGCACACGTACGTATGGGCTAGACGAGTTTATGCAGCTAAGCACGCCCATACTGTACACTTTAAATACATCCCTACATCACGTATTTCACACGTATTTTGTTGAAACGTAAAATTGGCACGCCCACACGTATTTACGTGACACATACGTGAATGGCCCATACGTTCACAATTACGCTACGTTAATGTGCGTATTTTCTATGGTGCGCATGCACAGTGCGTACAAAACAGCGATTTTACGTCTCTGCCACGTGTAAATTCGCTCCGAGGCGTAGTTCTGGATCAGGCCCAATGTGTGCAAATGCTAGCAGCTTGGGAAATAAAATCCCTGAATTAATCGCAATAATGGCAAGGGATAAGCTAGATATTGTGGGAATCACAGAATCATGGTGAATTGAAAATCATGACTGGGACCTAGCTATACCGGGTTATAATTTCTTTAGAAAGGATAGAGTATTAAAAATTGGAGGAGGAGTATTAATGTATGTTAAGGAAGGGTTAAATTCTACTTTAACAAGGTGTATTGGAGAAAAAACTGGGCACTTTGGGTAACCATAGAAACCTAGGGTGTTATTCTTTGTACTGGAGTGATATATAGGCCACCAGGGCAAGAGGAGGAAATGGACAATGTTCTATTGCAAGACATAGCTAAAATGGCATTAAAAGGGGAGTTAATAATCATGGGTGATTTTAATCTACCTGATTTAAACTGCGATAAGTCTTCAGCAAGCTCCACTAGAAGTGGGGACATTTAAAATTCATTGCAGGGAGTGTCCCTTAAGCAACTGGTGAGAGAGCCCACTTGCAAAGATGTCATCTTAGATTTGGTGCTTACAAATGGTGACCGAATCTCAGAAGTAAGTGTGGGTGAGAACCTAGGATCCAGTGACCATCAAACAGTATGGTTTAGTTTAATGACTGAGCGTGTCAAACGAAAACGAGGGTGCTAGACTTTAGGAAGGCAGCTTTTGTGGAAATGGGGAAATGTGTAAGTGATTTTTTGGCAGAGTGGAGGCACATGGAAGGAGTTCAGGAGCAGTGGAGAAATTAAAAAAAATGCATTATTAACAGCAACAGGCCTTTGTATAAGAATGGTTAGAAAAAAAAACCAGAAAAAGAAAGCCAATATGGTTTACAAAAAAGGTAGCAACTAAAGTGAAAGCAAAAAAGATGGCCTTTTGGAATTATAAGCAATCTCAGAGTAATGAAGACAGGCAGGTGTATTTTACAAAGCAGAAAGAAGCTAAAAAGGTTATCAGAGCAGCAAAGGCACAAACTGAAGAAAAACTGGCCCACTTGGTACAAAAAGGGGACAAAAGCTTTTTTAGGTATATAAATGAAAGGCGAAAAACAAAGGAGGGTATCGTAAGGCTCAAAACAGCAAGTGGAATTCTTATTGAGAGTGAAAGGGCTATGGCAGATCATCTTAACAAGTATTTCTGTTCAATATTCACAAAAGAAAGAGAGGGGAAGGG
>WWET01005355.1:76210-94275 GCA_011038615.1 Limnodynastes dumerilii
TGGTTCCCTTCTTTTAATCGGGGGGGGGGGGGAGGTTTGCAAAATAAAATAAACCCTTTTACAGGGGACGATACTTATGTCCTGCTGCCACAACATCCCACTGCTAATGACAGTTCTACCAAGGTTTGTTTTTTGCCAAGACTCTTCCCCCTTCAACCTGGATTAAAAGCTTACAAGATGGGATCCATTACAGAAGAAGATCCCGTCAAAGCAAGTAAGTATTATTTTTAAAATGTTACTGTATTTAATGTTAACCTTTTTTTACTGTAAAGGCCCAGCCCTTATTTTTTCAATTTTTGAAGTAACTATGGGGAACATTTACATGGCGCGGTGGGCACCAGATGACAAGGCATGATGGCATGGCATCCTTGGGCATGCTGGTGCTTGTAGCACTACAAGCATCAGAATTCCCTATTCTTGGGAAATTTATAAAAATTTTGATTTTAATATTGGGTAGGGGGGGGGCATAGTTATTGTTTTTTTTTTAAAGATGTATTTAATAAAAAAAAAAAAAAAAAAAAGTAACTCACAACCAGAGCATTACGGCTCTTATTGTGGTTATTTAAAACAGATACACTTTTTACAACAACCTATTCATATATCGGATCCATAGATAAACTCTGAATCAAGGTCATGATCTTTTCAGTGGCAAATCTTATGCTAGGAACACAATTGTCCAAACCTCTTCAGGCTAGACAGTTTACTAAATCCTGCAGCAGACTAAGGTCTCAGATACAACACTCAATCTATTCAGACTTCCAATCTGAATCTTCTGAAACGATGACCTCACCATAGCCACACATCAAGTTTTTACCAAAGTGCCTGCCACTTACTCACATATTTACATAATAATGAGCAAAAGATATGTGGTGCATTAACATGAACAGGAAAAGGAAGTGGAGACATTGTTGTTTGTTGCCATTTGGTATTTCGGTACAGTTGCTGTTGCATTGTCTTGCGAAATGAGGCACTCTGAAGAATTGAAGAAAGAAGTTATAGTTTTTCTATTGCAGGCTATTTATATTTTCAATACATCATAACATGTAGTTTCAAGTTTCAATCTTCTTATACTGCACTGGGCTGTGGTATGTGTGCCAGGGGCCGTGAGTCTGTACATATCATATCTCTGTCTAGGTACCGTGGATAAAACCAAAAACAAAAACTGTCTTTGTGTACCACCTCTAGCATGATTTTCTCCAACAGCACTCGATTTTCCCAGGATTGTCCTCCCCAATAGGAGGGTTTCAGAGACATTAGATCCATTACCTATCCACCTTGGGTGTGTGGTATGCATTAGGTTGAACACTTTGTTACCTTCTGGGATCGGAGACAGATTGTTTTAGAGGTGCATCATAGCCCATATAGAATATTTTATTAAGGTCCATATTTGTGTATTTTTTCTACAGGTTTTTATTGATATCTTATGTTTTTATGGTTTATCACGGCCACATTCATATAGAGGAGCCTATGCCTGACCAGTCGGCTAGCTTCCGCTTACAGTCTGTGAGTCATTTTGAACTAATATAATTTATTAATAAATATTTATTGATGTTTGTTTGACAAGTGGTACGTGTGTGATTGTTTCAAGAGGCGCTCTTAGTTTATGTTTTGTGGATCTTGTGTATTATGGCCGTGCAGTTAGCCGTTGACTATTTGAGCAGCCCTGATCAATCCCTTACTTGATTTTATCTTTTATTGGAATTAACAAGCCTTTTGACTATTGTGGCGCGCACCTTTGTTTGTGGCTAAGTTAGCCACTAACACACCACAACTATCTCTCATACAGGTTAATAATCCCTATCTTTTTAGCCCAGCACTAACTGGAGGTTCAAAAATCTGAAATGATTTCCTGCAGATTAGCAGAAGGGCAAATTAACATGAATGCCATGAGAAGTGGTCTTTATTTTGAAGACTTTTCTGACAGAATAACTTTGACATTGGTGGGAGTCGCCGCCGCAAATGGGGTCTTTTAGAAGTAGAAACAGATGAAAGCTAATTTTCGTCTGCCTCTATTTGGAAAAGACAGCCATTTTCACATTTTATTTTTAAAATGGGTAAGTATACCAATCGGTTAGGGTCAGGATGCAGGGAGGGGAGTCTCATGGTTAGGCTGCGGAGAAGGGAGGGTTAGGGTAATGGAAGGGAAGGGTTAGAGTAATAGAATGGGAGGGTTAAGGTAAGGATTATCATTCGAACCAGTGTCTTATTTCATGCGTTGATTGATTGATTTGCCTGTTTTGAAAAAGGGCCGTTCGCAGTGGTGACCCACACTTCTTTGACATTGATATGTTTTTTTACACACAGATATAATATTTTACAATCATGTGTGCAGAACCCTACCTTAAGTTTCCACATACAGAGATGCCATGTAGGATCATATGTAAAGGTTTAGCCAGGCCCTTAATATATGTTCTGCATTCCTCCACCCACCATGGGTATCTCATACGCATGGTGAGTGATCCCTCCCCACTGTCGGAGACATACTTACACATCTGAATGCAGTCCTTGTTGTGCACATGTGCAGAATTAATGCACAGCCGTCTTACATATGCTGTGTGCGTAAGTTGGCTGTCATTATTATATATAAAAGAATCCATGTGAAAATAGCAATCAATAAATCATGTGAGCATTCACACTTATTTATAAATATTCTTTTAATTCACCATAGAGGTCAGTAAAGGTATTTGACTTGTGTGGTATTTACAAAGTATAATAAATATGGACAACATAGCATATGTACTTGCATACAGGGATTATACAGATGGATGCATGTAACATTCATGGAAAAGTATGACATATAAAAAGGAAATATATGAGACCATAGTAAAACTGGATCACTTACTTTACTTTACTGAGTAAAAGTGTTAAATATACTTTACTACATTTTTGATTAAACTGTATATTCCAATAACATAAAAAAGACATGTGAAAAGAAAAATCAATAAACTATTTTTATTTGGAATGAAATCGCAATGTACTTCTTTAAAAAGGCTTTTGTTCCATTCCAGGGTTTCTGACCTGTCCAGAAGTCACTGAGATTCTTGTAATTAATAAACAGGTAATGGGGGCCTGCCGATATTTACCTAGCTCTGAATCGACTGTATTTTACTGTTCAGAGTTGTTCATTAGTGGGCTAATGCAGGAAAGAACTTCCCTGCAAAATGGCCCACTGTGGGTTTATTGTGAGACAATAAATACAGACACAGGGAGTCCAATGAGTGCACAGGTAAATAAAAGTTAAACAATAAAGGGATGTCAGCAGACACAGTCTGGGATATGTGGTCAAGCAGGCACATGCAGGGATTTGTGGTCAGGCAGCCCTGGGATGGGATCTGTGGTTGAGCAAACACAGGATGGGATCTGTGGTTGAGCAGAAGCAGGATGGGGATCTGTGGTGGAGCAGACACAGGATGGGATCTACAGACCCTCCAACATGACCCCCTCCATTCGATACAAAATACTCTTCTCCTGCTCTTCCTTCCTAATCTCTGATTGCAGTCATCTGTGTTATACTAGTTAGTTGAATAGAAACAAAAAGAGTTGACCGCACCAGCTATTGTAATTATAACTAAGGAGCCAACAGGAATAAAGGTGCCACCTTAGGTTCTAAAAGGTACAATATATACAAAAAGCAGCATTGGTATCATCATAATGTACCAATTGCAAAAAAGAAGAACCTTTAACCGGTGCACTACTTAAAATATGAGAGACAAATTTTTCAAATTAAGAATTAACTTTTATTCTTCCATACTTAAAACTTGTTAGGAACAAACAATTTCCTCAAAATTGCTGTTATCACAATCTATTATAACATGCCCAGAATTTTTTTCATCAGACTTTTTGTAAAGATGCACATATTATAGCCAATTTAACATGTATCACAACGATGTAATATTTAGGCAAAAAAATAAACAAATAAACAGTTACACCACACGAAAGATTCAGTTAAAGGACAAGACTCCCGGCAAAACTAAGCTACAGATAAAGGGGAAAGAAACTTACCCTACCACAGTAACTAACAACCTCACGGTTGTGCTTCGGCACCGAGGTGCTATATCTGTCCCTCCCTGCACTACAGGGAGCCGGGGTCTCACCGTCCTAAACAGTGGTGGATACAGGCAGGCTTGTTATAGACACGACAGACAGAAGGGAGAAAAACAATCCTTGGCTGCGGCGTTCACCCGACACGTGTTTCGCTGATAGGCGTCAGCTTTCTCAAGGGTAATTAGCATCTGTGCAGTGAGACGTTTTATTCAAGTCATAGCCAATCAGGTTTTATCACGGACGTGACTGCATAATTACTGCACATAGAGGAAAAAATAATAAAAAATAAATAAATGAATAAGCATCAAAGGTTTAGATATAACAATAAAACATTAAAAACAGAGCAAACCACTTGGGAGTAGTACATTCGCTGTACAATTGTAACAGAATCCATATTTAAGGATTTTTTGAATTGCTCAAGCATATCGTTGCTGATTTAAAGGGGACACTCACCTACATAATAAAAACTTTTTTTAGCAAGAATAAAGTTTTGAGAGACATAATATAGCCTGTGAATAGTTAGTTCATACAGGTATTTGTCACTACTATCACATAATTAAATATTTTTTAACATCTATTTAAGAAAAATGCATTACAGAATATTACTGTTTGTCCTTAGGATATTGCACAGAGAAAACATAGAAAAGCAGGTTGGAAATCACTGCTCTATGGTGTTGTACAAGAAGTCACTTAGTTTAGTAATGGGAGAAAAAGCAAGATGGAAACCGCACTACTACTAAAATAATCACAAAAAAGAAATAAAAGAAAGGTTTTTATTTAGGCCCAGCGGGGCTACAGTGTTTAGATTAAATATCCACTTAGCTTCTCGCTGGAGAAGAAGCTGATCAATATCACCACCCCTAATGGACTTTTTTAATTTTTCCACCATGAAGGCCTTCAATTTCGTTGGATCAGAGTTATGGCAATTTAGAAAGTGCCGAGCCACTGGGGTAAGTGGCTTCAGTTTTAATTTGTCCCCTGGAGCCTGTTTTATGGATCTAATATGTTCGACCAATCTTTGCCTGAAGGGTCTAATTGTTTTCCCCACATATCGTAAATTGCATTCACAGATAAGAACATATATAACGAACTTTGTGTGACAGTTCGTAAAGCTCTTTAGGCTATGTGTCCTGTTCAAAGAGTCAGTAACTTCTGTCATCTTCACCATGTGGCTACAGGTGTTACATGTGCCACAAGGGAAACAGGTGTTACAAGTGCCACAAGGGAAAGAGCCGGGATATTTATCAGGCTTCACACGTTTTGTACAATAAAAACTTTTAACCAGTTTATCCTATCCCTCAACTGATCGACGCCAGCATACTGGTACATGGGTATCGAAAATTTCTTGAAGTGCTGGTTCCACACGAAGTATTGATGAATATTTGTTAAGAATGCCAGAGATGGACTTGGCTTGGCTACAATAATTTGTGATAAACCTAATCTTTGGTTTAGTATTTTTTACTTTACGTTTGGGGTAAATCAACATTTCTCTATTAGTTTTAAGTGCCAAGTGGTATGCCTGAATCAGAATTTTTTGCGGGTATCCTCTCACTCGCAATCTAGCTTCTAGGTCCTTAGCTTTAGCTTTAAAATTCATGAGAGAGGAGCAGTTGCGACGAAGGCGCAAATACTCCCCTTTCGGAATATTATATTTTACATTTGTATGATGAGAACTTGAACAGTGTAAAATGTTATTAGTAGCTGTTTCCTTCCTATATAGTTCGGTAGTTAGGCAGCATGAATCATCGATGCCTATAGATATGTCTAAAAAGTCGACTCGTGTCTGACTTCTAGACATGGTTAATCGTAAATTGCAGTCATTTTCATTGAGGATGGCTACAAAATCATCAAGTTCTGATGGGTCCCCCTGCCATAGGAGCAGGATGTCGTCGATGTAGCGGAGCCACATGGGTATCCGTGAAGTGAACACCTCATGTGACTCCGAAAAGACGACATCCTGCTCCCACCACCCCAGGTACAGGTTGGCATAGGATGGGGCACATGGAGTCCCCATCGCTGTGCCCCTAACCTGTAAATAAAAATTGCCATCAAACAAAAAATAATTTCTTTTCAATATGAACTGTAAAAGTTCTACAATGAAGTCATTATGTCCATCTTCTACACTATGTTTTAGAAAGTGATTTATGGCTCGTATCCCCACTGAATGATCGATACTCGTGTAGAGCGACTCTACATCTAGGCATACGAGCCAGGTATCTGATGATACATACGTTCCATTAATTCTCTTTAAGAGATCCTGGGTGTCTCGAATATACGATGGAAGGGACATGACATATGGTCGTAGGAAAGTATCAACATATGTACTAGCTTTTTCTGTCATAGAGGAATTGCCCGACACGATGGGACGACCTGGGGGGCGGGACACATGTTTGTGAACTTTTGGCAATAAATAAAAAGTAGGTACCCGTGGATGTTCGACAGTAAGATATTTATAAGTATTGTTTGAAATAATACCATTTTGTTTAGCCGTCAAAATAATTTGCTGATAAGTATTAAGGAATTCACTTGTAGGATCCCCCAGAAGTTTCCGATAACAGTTAGAATCTCCTAACTGTCTCTTGGCTTCTGTGGTATATAAGGTTGCAGACCATAACACCACATTGCCCCCTTTATCAGAGGGTTTAACGACCGTGTCTTCCCATGTGGTTATTTCCTTCAAAGCAGACCTTTCACTTTTGCTTAGATTCGATTTTATAAAATCGGGTTTCTTGACCAGAATATTAAATTCCCGCGTTACCATTTTCCTGAACACAGAAAGTATTGGAATTTTTTCTAACTCCGGGAAAAATCTTGATTTAGGTCTAAAATTCAAAGAATTATCAACATTGATCTCAGCTGGTGTTTGGAGCTCTTCCAAGACGGATAATATCTCCCGATCTTGGGTATTAAACAACAAAGTTGAATCTGAGTTATCACATATAAAATTTTCTGTCTCCATTGCATTAGGCTTATTGTATAACAAATGTAATGCTATCTTCCGTAAGAATAAATTCAAATCTTTTTCTAAGGTAAAACGGTCACATGACATCACAGGTGAAAAAGATAACCCCCTGCTTAGTACTTTTTTATGTTCTTCAGTTAATATATGATCAGTTAAATTGATAATTTGTAAAGAGTCGGACTTACAATCTAATATCTGCGACGGTTTTTTCTCCTTCTGTTGGGACCTCCATAATTTCCTCTTCCAGGTCTTGCCACCCCTCCTGATCTTGTAGCCATTGGAGGGAAATGGAGATTCTGGCGAGCACCTAAAAAATGTTGGCCTGCTTGTGTGGATGATAAAGAGTTAAATGCAGATCCAGGACTCATACCTTCCCCATCTGTAGATTCAAAAAAATCCTCAAATATGGATTCTGTTACAATTGTACAGCGAATGTACTACTCCCAAGTGGTTTGCTCTGTTTTTAATGTTTTATTGTTATATCTAAACCTTTGATGCTTATTCATTTATTTATTTTTTATTATTTTTTCCTCTATGTGCAGTAATTATGCAGTCACGTCCGTGATAAAACCTGATTGGCTATGACTTGAATAAAACGTCTCACTGCACAGATGCTAATTACCCTTGAGAAAGCTGACGCCTATCAGCGAAACACGTGTCGGGTGAACGCCGCAGCCAAGGATTGTTTTTCTCCCTTCTGTCTGTCGTGTCTATAACAAGCCTGTCTGTATCCACCACTGTTTAGGACGGTGAGACCCCGGCTCCCTGTAGTGCAGGGAGGGACAGATATAGCACCTCGGTGCCGAAGCACAACCGTGAGGTTGTTAGTTACTGTGGTAGGGTAAGTTTCTTTCCCTTATCTGTAGCTTAGTTTTGCCGGGAGTCTTGTCCTTTAATTGAATCATTTGTGTGGTGTAAACAGTTTATTTACTTATTTTGTTGCCTAAATACTACATTGTTGCGATACATGTTAAATTGGCTATAATATGTGCATCTTTACAAAAAGTTTGATGTAAAAATCCTGGGCATGTTATAATAGATTGTGATAACAGCAATTTTGAGGAAACTGTTTGTTCTTAACAAGTTTTAAGTATGGAAGAATAAAAGTTAATTCTTAATTTGAAAAATTTGTCTCTCATATTTTAAGTAGTGCACCGGTTAAAGGTTCTTCTTTTTTGCAATTGGTACATTATGATGATACCAATGCTGCTTTTTGTATAGTTGAATAGAAAGCTGTGTAACACAGGTGACGGCAATCAGAGATTAGGAAGAAAGAGCAACAGCAGAGTATTTTGTACCAAATGGAGGGGGTCATGTTGGATGGTATGGATCTATGGTGGAGCAGACACAGGATGGGATCTATGATGGAGAAGACACAATATGGGATCTGTGGTCAAGCAGACACAGGATGGAATCTGTGTTGGAGCAGACACTGCTTGGGATCTGTGGTGGCGCAGACTCTGCTTGGGATCTGTGGTTAAACAGACACATGCTAGGATTTAGGGTTAAACAGACACAAGCTGGGACCTGTGGTTCAGCGATCACAGGCTGGATCCTGTGGATGAAAAGACACAAGGAGAAACTGGCTGTGATCTGTGGTTCAATAAACACAAGCTAGATGAGTCCCACAAATAACATGCAACACGGTCATGGAAAAAACAATAAACCAACACTGAGTTTAGAGCAGACTGGTTCTTATCTCGGAAGCACAGCTGACATGAGTCCAGGATAATGAGCCAGGTGATTCCAGACACCTTGCCCAAGAACCAGCACAGCAGAACCTCTGGACACTACTGACCTCTCAAGCGATCCATAGAACTGCAGGGACAGGGTGGATTGTGGCACATTTTACTACACACTGTAGAAAGCTGACTTATATTATGTGCAGTATTTAAACACTAGTAAGATGGTCGGGTGATTGGCTGTTGGGTCTCTTAAGTTTTAAGGAGGATTGAAAATCTTTTGATCTGACCAGGAAAGAAGGATTGCATGTAACAAGCAGTCGTATGAGCCTACACACTTATCCAATGTCAGACAAAAGGTGTCAGTGGAGCTTTGGATCAACCAACGTAGTGTGTGGCCAGCTTAAACCATCCAGAGCTTTGGGTATTCGACTGTAGCAGATACCACCAATATTACTTTCAGAAGTTTAGATATATGACATACCCAAAAGGAGTTTAAGAGGTTAGACCCCATTAGATAGAGGACACAATATTCTGTGTATGCTAAAAAGTTAGCCGAGTACTTGGAAGAGTCCTTAGATTGCAGAAAAATATTGCAGAGCTAGATAAATAATGGCAACCAGGTTTCCATGGTGCCCAATATTAACTACTGATGGGATGGATAACTCATGCCACAGAACAAGTACTTTGACACTGAAATCAGCACAGCATGTGGTCTTATAAGGCAGTATAAATTATTAGTTCTCTGCAGATGCTGGAATAAATGATAAATGTTCAATCAGCTCCATATAGGAGTCAGCTGTGATACAACAAGCTGCTTCCATGGTTTCCAGTCTTAACAGACAATAGCTAAAGCAAGCTGTACCACAGTGTTAATGAGGATCTGGAAAATGACTGTAGCAGATTTAAATCTGGTGTTAAACACAAAAGGCCTGATCACTGAAAGGCAAAATACTTTTTGCATTATGCATTTATGCACGGAGATCTGGAAGTCCACATGGAAAAGCACACCATTGTCACTCCCCTCATTCATGCGGAGTTCTGGACAGTTACATGTTCAGGACCCTACCTTAACTTCTCCACACTGATCTGTGTCCATCTGAACGCAGATTCGTGTGGAACTGCATATCCGTCTTAATTTACATGCCCATCTCTGCATGTCTGCCCATCGTGCCAGAATTCAAGAAACATGCGGAGAGCCCTTTTTAGTTTGCCCAGTGTGCCACAAACCAGTCAGCAAATCAACACTGATTCACAGTCAGGAAGAGATATGGGCGCAAGTCCAGCCATTTCCAAAAATGGCAAGTCAATAAAAATGGTCTAAACATTCCAAAAAAATGTTGGGTTTTGCCAGTGCTAAAGATACTCTGCGCATCACCTACTTTCAGATAACAGTCTCAGCATCAGTAGTCATCATCAGTAGCATTACACAGACTGTCATTGAAATCAATAGGCTGTCAGCAGTGGATCATTTATATCTGATGTCACAAAATGCCAATTTCACATGTAAAAAAATCTTGCTCAATTTTTTGCTGCACTTTGGAAAAACACCTTAAAAACATTATATATTAATTTCAAGGGAGCATAAACATTGTTTTTGCTGTAATACAGTACATGGCAAACTTTTAAATGCTGGCTCAACTGCTCCTAATTTCTGTACCTCCTATGTCACAATATACTTCTCATTGTAAGATATTATGTATCTTTATACTTTCAGGAAAAATTTGTTGTACTGCCATCTGTCCTTTCTATTCTGCTTTGAAAAAGGCTACCTGCAGCATTTAACTCTCTGAAACATCATTTTTAACAAAGTTTACATTATACATCATAGATCACAAAATGAAGGAGTGAGGGCTTACCTAAGCCAAAGGGAAATTAAACTTCCTAGATGTGTTTGTAAATTGTGCAGCTCCTAGTAGAGTGGAGGGAGGAGCTGAGATCTCCCTCACATGTCTCTATAAAAGCTGAAGCTTCCTGGAAGAGGTCCTTCTTCTTCTTCTGGTTTTTGTCCACCCTCTGTAAAGATAATTTTCTATTCCTAATAGCGTAACATGCATATAATAACAATACGCAAATAAATTCGCACGCAATGCGAATTAATAGTAACGCACGCAATGCGAACCAATAATAGCATACGCAATGTAGTTCAATAGATGCGTATTTTACAATAAGGAAAAACAGACGCAGGTTGTGTTCCAATAATAGTCACATCATGTTTACTTCAATTTAACAATCAAACATATGTTACAATAGCCAAAAATACATTAGATTGTTACCAGTGTATTCAGGGATCAGATCTGTCCACTCTCAAGGTTTCAATCCAGAACTCCTCTGCTGTCTGTTTCTAAGAGTCAGCTTTTATTTATTCTAGAACAATGGAACTATGATCTCTTATCCCTGGGATCCCATTGGTGGGATCCCATTGTCTAATGAATGAAAAGTAAACAAATCTGATCCCTTTACAGTAACAGGAATATTCAACACTTTTATGATTGCTCATATTTTGCGAACGCATTTAGCGACAATTTTACAACTAACACTAAAATGCGCACCTTATCACAAGGATTCTAGCAAGTACAAACATTACATATTAAATATTAATATCACTTGATTGGCGTAAAAACTTAAATACAGTA
Source organism: Limnodynastes dumerilii (assembly GCA_011038615.1). Taxonomy (NCBI): domain Eukaryota; kingdom Metazoa; phylum Chordata; class Amphibia; order Anura; family Limnodynastidae; genus Limnodynastes; species Limnodynastes dumerilii. The sequence continues at coordinate 87,535 of WWET01005355.1, forward strand.
ACATACGTAGATGGTAACGTGAATTAAATGAGTTTAAACTGATGCAAAAATTAAAGTTTACATTTACCATTAATCACACAGTTTTAACATTTATGGAAAGTATATTTATAAATACAAATGTGAAAAGGGCGCGAAAATACGCGCTCGTGCGTTCGCATGAATGGGCGCGCTCCAATGTGCTCGAACACATGCGATCGCATGAATGGGCGCGTTCACATTTTCGCGCTATTTGCAACGTGGCATTCCCTCGTCATCCTTTACAGGCAATACATTAATTTTTCATAAACGTTCATAACTATACGCAAATGCGAATAAATTGCGTTCGCATTTGCGAATATATAAATAAGGGAATCGTACCTTATTTTATGGTCTTACAATTACATTTTTATTTTAACACCTCCCTATGTTTTTGAATTGCTCAAATTGGGAATTGTTGTTGTGTGGTTTCTGACTATTGGTAATCTTTAGCAAGTTAGCAGTGCTAATTGGTCTGCACAAATTGCAAAGACACAGCCATGGAAAGGTTAAAAGAGGGAAAACCAATAGATAAATTGGTTAAAATAGCCCGTGGTTGGGCCTTTTGAACATAAAAAAAAACTGAAGGGATTGGGGATGAAGCTGAGGAATGCGTTAATAGGGAAACCAGAAGCCTATGCCTTAGGAACATACATATTCTTTTGAACTTTTAGTGATTGTGATTTTGCCTTTTGGTCCTATAGGTTTGGAGATTGCAGAAAAATAGGTGTAAGCTGTTTAATATTAAATTATGTAGATTTGGGGTGGTATGCCCTAAATAAGTGGGCAGTGAATACCAGTCTGAATATATTGATTTAATGTAACTGATGTTAAGTAAGGCACTAGGCCATCTAAGTGGATAGTTTGGTCCGTCAGCCTTTAACATGGAGTTGGGTTCACACTAAAACATAAAATTGCTATTAGGAATGGGAATTTATTTTACCTGTTCCCAATAACTACTTTCTGCTGCAATTGCAGCAGGTACATTAGGGTTTGGGCTTAAGGGGAAGGTTAGGGTTTGGCTGCAGAGCATAGAGGGTTTGGGTTTGGTTGCAGAGCATGGTAGGTTAGGATTAGGCTGTGGGGGCAAGGAGGGTTTTGGTTAGGCAGTGTTGTATATACAGGGTTAGGCTGTGATGCATGGACGGTGTCACGATTCTTTTAGTTCCCTGTTCACTGCACTTTGCTTTTGTTTACATTCTGCCTGTCACATGATTTCCTGTGTTCAGGACTTCCTGGTTTTCTCCCTCTGCTGCAGGCATTACCTCTCAGGTGCTACTGATTGCCTTGCTTGATTCCCTCTCCACCTGGCTTATTTAAGTCTCTCTCAGACAGCATTTTGCTGTCAGAGCAACAGCCAGGGCTGGACTGGCCATCTGGCAGTTCTGGCAAATGCCAGATGGGCTGCTGGGGGGCTGAGCCGGTACACAGAGCTGCTTTATAACAGAGGCTGTCACTATCAAGTGTAGATTTTCTGCTTCAGCTAAAGCAGCTCCGCATTGATAAAGCTTTTCCCTAGTGCCAGAAAATCAGCCAATGAGGGAGTAGCATAATGACATCAGCTACACCCTCATTGGCTGATTTGCTGGCCCTAGGGGAAAACTTCATATATATGCTTGTCCAGAGGGCCGCAACCTGCCCCTTACCTGCAGCCAAGTCCATCCCCACCATCAGGAGTTCTGGTGAATACCTGACTTGGGGTTAGACTATGTGCCTCTAGCATGGCATGGTCCGTTTCCGGACTGGCGCTGAGCTCACTGAGTGACAGAGGATTAGGGTTAGGGCTTCAGAATGGGAAGGTTAGGGTTAGACTTCGGTAAAGAGAGGGTTAGGTTTAGGAAATGTTTAAGGGTAGTCTTAGGTTATATACTTACCTTTTGGCAAGTCCAAATTCATGAGTCACATCAGTGCCACTTTCTAAAATGCAGACTGCCAGCAATTCAGCTGTTGTACCATGGTCTTTCAAAATAAAGAACCACATGTGAACCACACTTGGTTTCCTGGATCCTGAAAAGACTGGTAGTCTTGGAAGAATGATATTCTAGGAGAGCGGATTAAATCTTGGGGGATTGAACAATCGTCGTTGCGGTATTTGTTTAGGAGACAGATACTGTACTGGAAGGAGTTGTAAATGAGGCATAAGTATAAAATGATAAGTAAAGGTTTGGCATGTTCAGGCAGGAAGAAACAGTAAAGAGTGTCACCTCAACATTTGATAGATCCCAGATGGTAGATGATTGTGAAAGAATACTGAGTAAAAAATAAAGCCCAATCAGCCTGTCAAGGGTTGGCTGATTCAATAGAAGGATACATTTTTATGGTTTTTATGACTTCATTCTTAAAAGACCATGTTGATAACCAAGTTCAAAAGTTCTCAATTAAAAAACTTCATATCTTTTTTCTGCTGAATATTTTTTTGGGGGGACATATAGACACAGGTGTAATCTCTGGTAAGTAGAAATCAATTGTAAGAGGACTGCCCCTGCTCCAACATCCCAATTGTCAACCTGTATGTTAAAAGGAAATTCTGGATTAGGATGTCGAGGTATTAGAGCAGTTGTGAAGTCTACTTTCAGCACCTTAAAAGCCTCGCTGGTTTTACAAAGGTCAATTAGATGAATCTGACCCTTTCTTAGTGAGAACGCAATTCCAACAAGAGGGGCAAGAATAGGCATGTAAAAAAGACATTGTGGGCAACCTTAGGCCTTCCGCACTGAGCTGTGTTCAGACGGAACATAGATCCTTGTGGGGAACTTAAGGTAGGTTTATGGATGTGTATGTCATTTAAAGTTTATATGTGAGAGGGTAGTGGCATGGCACTTCTTTCTTGAGGATTTTCAGACCTTCATACATATGGAACACATATGGAGGTCTGGAAAAGGTCCTCTTTATGCTGTTTGTTTCCTTACAAAAAAAGGACATAACAATGGACCTGATCCAGACTTCCGTATGTTGCATATGCATGGAGGTCTGGTAGTCTGCATGGAGGAGGGTAGTAAACTCATCCACTTTCCTACTTTTGCTGATCAGATTAGCAGGCCTGCTCCGTTGGACAGATCTTGTAGCATAATGAACTAAGTTCCGAACGCTAGGAGATCCGTAGCATAACAACTGGTGTGCTCATGTGCTCTTCCAGAAAAACACCCAACTGCTGCAAACAGCTTGATAAGTTTGGTGTCAGACAGAAGTCTGAAACCAAACTTATAATACTAATACTCTGTTTTGACTGATCACAGTTGAAAATGATCTAAACTTTAAAACAAACAAATGAATAATCAAATAAATAAATAAATAAATATATAAATTATGGTGAATTGGTTTTGGATATGTTATTAACATAATTGACATACCAGGTTGCATCTGCACCTCTAAAAAAAGGCACAAAATATGTTTTAAACGCCTCCACCCTTCACTGATGCAAATATTTTTTATAAATAGCTCCAAATGCTCCCGAATTCAAGATATGATTAGTCTTGAACCAAAAAGGATTTCTATTATAGGCAATAAGGGTGGGTCCCGTTTAAACAAAAAGCAACAATTGCAGTCGGCAGCATTCTTGAAAGTGAATGCCACGTAACCCAGAAGTGTGCAAGTGGTATTTTGTATTGCTGTGCCCGAAAACCTCAATATTCTTATGGAATCACTTCATGGATGATGCTCAAAAGTTTCAATCATAGATGGGGGATACTGATGCGTTTTTTCCGAGTTATACGCGGTTTCATCAAAGGAAAGAAAAGTGCACAGTCTATTTATTGGTCATAATGTGGTTAGATTATATTAACCACGTCATTTATCAATGTAACCCTTTGTTGACTGAATATGAATGGATGTTAGGGCCATCAATGGATAGGAAAACAAGTAACCTTTGTTATCAGTGTAAATTAAGTTACCTCAAATTATAATCTATCTAAATTAAATCAGAAATAAAAAAACAAACAAAAAAACAAAAAAATTGAAATAATAAAAATAAATTTTTTTATAAAAATAGAAAATAAAAAATTAATATATAGAAATTAAAACTAACAAGCCAACACTAACGATAAGACTATACAGCTGGTGTTTACTCAAGAGAGGAAAAGCATAGTATAATGAGATAATTCACAGGCTTGATCATAATATTATTATTAATATTATTGAATGATAATTAGTTCCTGATCATATAGTCATTTTTTAGTCACAAGATAATGGTAATGATATAAAAGATGATAATTCCTTATACATATGCATATACACAAAAGTAGATGTTTCCCCATAAAAATATATATACACACATACATACATGCACAGGTACATACACACATAAGTACACATATTTACACACACACATATATAAGCACATATGAACATGCATCCATAATACATATACATACACGTGTATATACACATGATCATAGTGTATATATTGTGGTATAAGTAAGCAAGGAAATTACACTTATCAAACCATATATAAAGATCATTACTATGATAGCAGTAGTCGTATATATAATAAAAATTTAATTAATCATGGTTTAATCATTACAGCTGCACATATCAAGACTATATATAGTTAAATTCTATGGTGTTATTTTGCCAAAGTGGGGTAAGTGTCTTAAGTGTAAATATCCAGTACGCATCTCTTTTCCACAAAATATTAAACCTATCTCCTTCTCTGGGTGTATTATGAATTTGTTCAATTATAAAAAAAGAAAGGTCTTTAGTACAACTACTTTTATATTTTAAGAAATGAGATGACAAACTGTGTTTCCTAAAACCCCTAGTTATGTTTCCCTTCTGTTTCAGAAAATGAACTTTAGCTTTCCTAGTTGTGCGTCCTACGTACTGAGTTCCACATCCACAGTGAATGACATTGATTCACAATCAACAATGGTCCTAATAGTGAAACTTTCTTTGGTTTGAAAGGATTGGATTTTACTCTGTCCTTGATTTATAAAGTTACATGTTGTGCATTTCTTCTTCTTACACCGAAAGCAATCAACAGCTATACAGGTGTTTATGTTACAACTGCCTTGATCATATCCAGCTTTCTCTGATATACTATATTCTCCCTTATTCGATTTCAGGTGACTAGAGACCAAGTAACTCCGTTAATTCCTAGATTTTCTAAAAATAATCCCAATATCATCTATCGAAAAAAGTCCTAGGTTGTCATCTAGGACCAGGATAGAGGAAATCTTCTTCACAATTTTTTTTATTTTTTTATTACTTAGAGGGTTGTACTGAGATTTAATAGAAATTAATCTGTAGGGTGAATCACTGCCGTCCAAAGACCGTTCTCCAGAGTTAACATGCTTCCCCTCCAATCCATGAATCTTCCTTATTTTATCACTTAGTTGTTGTTTCTTATAGGACATAGATTTATTGGTAGATTCCAAAAGGCTGTCACATGATACTTCCAAGGCCTCTTTAAAGGCCTTCTCAAGTAACCAAACTAGATAGCCTCTAAAGGATTAGATGAGGGTAGCAGACTGAGAGCAGAATGTTTTAAAATCTGAACAATTCCTCCTCAGTCTGAGTAGCTGGCCTTTGGGGATATTTTGTTTCCAAGATGTCAAATGGTTACTTTGAAAATTAAGAAAATTATTGCACTCTACTGGCTTCTTGAAGGTACTAGTCACCAATGAATTATTTGGACAGAGATGGCTATATCTAGGAAGTTTATTTGTGAGGGGCTCACTTCATGTGTGAATTTGAGCCCATTGGAATTACCATTGATATATGAAATCAAAGAATGCATTGAGTCATGATCACCATCCCAGACGAAAAAGAGGTCATCAATATACCTGCCATAGAGTACCAAGTTTGTGCAATATGGACCATTCCAGATGAATTATTCCTCAAATCCGTCATATAGATGTTTGCAAAGCTTGGTGCGAACTTGGTACCCATGGCTGTTCCATGTATCTGCAAATAATATTTTGAATCAAAAAGAAAAAAAATGTGTTGTAAAATAAACAATATAGAATCCAGGACAAATTCACGTCACTGATCCTCCAGGTCCCCATCTTTAACTAAAAGATTGAAACTTTTGAGCATCATCTGTGAAGTGACTTCCATAAGAATATTGAGGTTTTCGGGCTCCACAATACAAAATACGAATACCACTTGCACACATTGGGACAGTCTAGTGAGCTCCACGCTCTTTAATCAGTCTACTTTGCAAGAACCATTGCGACTTACGTGATAATCAACCTTAGGGACCACATATGAGAGCGGCCGCCTCATTCACTGTGAGTCACAATAAGTTATCTTATGTGGTACTAATCATCATATACACAACATTATAGAAAGTATCACTATAACAGTGTCCATAAAATCCTCATCAAAGGTGTTACCCAGTATTGGCATAAGCCTGTATTCACTATCTCCAGCGAGGACATACACATAAGAAGAGAGTTACGTGGCATTCCCCTTCAAGAGTGCTACCGACTGCAATTGTAAATTTTTTGGTTAAAAAGGACCCAGCCTTATTGCCTATAATAGGAATCTCTTTTGGTTCAAGACTAATCACATCTTGTATTCGGGTCAGATACACTAGGAGAGGGTCAATTTATGCCCCCCTCTGAATTGGCAACTGGCCCTGAGTATTTTTTATGGACATTGGGCCTGATCCAGGGCTACGATGTAGCGCTGAGCGTGCTAACGCTCAGCGTTACATCGCTGACTCCCCCTGGGCACTCCCCCTGTGCAGGCGTATGGCCCCTTCCTTACGCCGGACGAAGCGTACCC
>WWET01005356.1:20841-34621 GCA_011038615.1 Limnodynastes dumerilii
TTTAGTTGCTCTTCTTTGCACAGTCTCTAATGTATTTATGTCTTTCTGGAGATATGGCCTCCAGAACTGGACACAGTATTCTAGATGAGGTCATACCAACGATCTATAAAGGGGCATCGCTGCTTCTCTCTTTTTGTACAGCACGTCTTGGCGTTATTTTGCACTGGGCATGCTCAGAAATTACGCGAACACAATGGTGCCCAATCCAGACCTGGATGCAACGAGAGCTTTGCGTTCTGGAGAGTGTGACGTGGGAAGGAAGGGAAGGAGGTGCATGGTGAATGGACCGATACATTAAGGGTGTGGCTTAATCTTGTGCATCTGATCAAGGACAGAACGCAGGCAGAAATAAGCGCTGTTTATGTCAAAACATTTGCATCGGATACAGGTCGTGTCTAAGTCCAGGGGGTGACTATAAATGACCTATTTCAAAACCCTTGCGTTAGAATTTCGTATTTGAAACACGATACTAAAGTTATGACATAGCTGGTAGCGCATTGTGCAGGTGTAAAATATTATACATATACAGTATTCTAAAAGAAATCAGACCTATTTATTTCTCTAAATTCCTTCATTTATTTTGTTCACATCGTGAATTATTTGCGCTCTTCATAACCTCCGTTCGTGGTACGGTGAGAGTCCCCGCTGCAAGTCTTTTAAAAGTAGAGACGGGCAAAAAAAATATTTTGTCTGTCTCTATTTGGAAAAGGCATAGGTAAGTATGCCGATTGGCTATATACCCACTCTTTTTTGGAAGCCGCTGTCCGCCAGACTCGTCGCACCATCGCCACCACAGACCCCACTGGAGATGTGTATAACCTCTTTGGGGATTAGTCTCTGGGGAAGGGACGGTTAGAGTTAGGGTCATGTAATGGGAGGGTTACGGTTAAGGTTAGGTTGCGGCAAAGGGAAACTTAGGATTTGGCTGCAGGGATGGGAGACTTAGGGTTAGGCTGCATGGAAGGGAGTCTTAGGGTTAGGCTGCGGGGAACAGAGACTTAGGGTTCGGCTGTGGGGAAGGTAGACTTAGGGTTAGGCTGTGGGGAAGGGAGACTTAAGGTTAGGCTGCGGGGAAAGGAGTCTTAGGGTTAGGCTGCAGGGAAGGGAGGGTTAGAGTTAGGGTCATGGAAGGGAGGGTTAGGATAAGGATTAGGGAAATGGTTGGGGTAAAATTGATACTTACCTTTTGGAGCTCCGTCTTCTGTGCTCCAGGCATCCATTGCTTTGCCACGTTGGAAATAGGGCTGTTCTCATAACATACATCGCAGTGCACTAAACTGTTCTTCTGTAACATATGTGGTTACGTAGCTGCATTAAGCTTATCTGCTACGCACCTAGTCATTCAGAGCTACCATTGGGTGCACTGCATGTCGATGTGCAGAACACGGCCCACCGTTGCTAATAGCATTCAGCAGCGGCAGGTCAGGCAGTGTCTGTCTTCTTATGCTGCCTACGATCTTCACATCCGTTATGGTCACTACACCATCATCACAGCTGCATCATAGCCGAAAGTGTTCCTGAGCTTCTCCCTGCTGCTCACTATTTCTGTCCAGTTACACTGTCATCTCACTGTCTGCCTCCCCCCCTTATGTTCCTCTCTTTCTTTCTATCTCCCCCAATCTCTTACTCTCCCATACCCTCCAACATGACCCATTCCATTAGGTACAAAATACTCTGCTCCTCAGTTTCCAGCTGTCAGTTACTATGGTAACCGCCTTTGTTGAAGAGACAATCAGTTTTTAAAATATCAGTTATTTCATATAAACCAGGTGAGTGACAGTTGGATGCTCAGGAGCGGAGCATATTGTACCTAATGGAATGGGTCATGTTGGATGGTCTACTCTCCCCTTATCCTTTACCCACTCAATCTCCAGTGTAAAATAAATCAGTAATCTTTCTCTAACTCTCTGTCTCTATCTTTCTTGCTCACTCTCTCTCACTCACTTTCTCACTCACTCTCACTCTCTGTCTCTTATCTCTCTCTCCTGTTCTCTCTCTCTCTCACTTGCTCTTTCTCTCTGTCTCTGTCTCTCTCTCTCACTTGCTCTTTCTCTCTGTCTCTGTCTCTCTCTCTCTCACTTGCTCTTTCTCTCTGAATATTTATACAGACACCTGTACCGTCATCCAGATAACATGCATTAAGCTCTCTATGTTGTGTTAGGACATTTGTGCCTGAGATATGGCGATGAATTCACCTCCAGGGATATAAATACTGATAATATGGAATAACCACGAGTCCACACATGTCTCCAGTCCTATATCATATTACATGAAGAATACATTACACTGCATCGAGATATAATGGAAATGGCTTCAGATGATTGGGAGTAAATGTCAGTAAAACCATAGAGATCAGAATGAGGACTAGTGAGAAAAAGTCACATAATAAATAAATTTCTATGATTTAATGCAAACATGGAGACTTTGGGAAGGAACACACCAGTGTTTGCTTTAGATTCTTTCTCTGCAAACTACCAGATTTGGGGGAACCCCTAACCTTTCAGGATATGGTTGAGAGAGATTCACAGTATTGATCTTTGATTTCAGGGTGGAAATTTACAGGTTCTATGAAGTAGGGATAAAGCCAAGGAGATGTGACTTGCATTAAATCATGTTATCAAGGCCAGACGGGATGTACCTGTTAGAGGTTACACCACTCTCACATTAGAATGTGGAATCTAACTAGATCCTGCCCCTGGTGGGGATAGGCTCTTCCTGCAGACACCTAGCAGGACACGACCCCTGCAAATCAGTCCCAGGTGTAGCACTAATAACCAGACAATAGTAAAACAATTAAAAAGTGTTTGTTAGTGCACAAATATAGATTATAGGAGAAAAGTGAGCAACAAGAAAAATAAAAATTTCTAAACAGGGAACAATACCAGATAGACTACAGGCTATAAAGAGTAAAGATACAAATAGGAATCAGGGAGAACACTAAGCACAAAGCAGGACTAGCACAGAACACAAGACACAGGAGTACAAACATAAACTGAATGTAAAGATATAACTGTACAAGATACAAAGATACAATTGTACACAGATACAGACAGGAAGCAGAGAAACAGAAAATACTAGATGCAGATGCACAAAAGGTAAACCGAATGCAGAGAAGCAACTGTACATAAATACCTACAGAAACTGGAGGACAACCACATACTAGACAAAGAGCAGCTGGTTCACATAGATATGTGGTGGTAGTAAACAGGGCACGTGTCCGGCCAGCAGGAAAAGACAAAATGACCAGCACCTTCATTAGTCAGAGGCTGTCCTTTAAACTAGCTGCACAGGTGCTGTATATTAATCAGGCAGTAATAGTCCAAACAGCAGCCCCTAGTGGCTGAACAGGAAAATATCACATTATTCGAGAGGCACAAATGTCCAAAAGAGAAGCTATGGGTGGACAGGGGCACTGCAAGTCCTGATAATGTAACGCAGAAGAGTTAATAAGTTGTACAGAGATAACAGCTCATAGACACTGATGGTCCTAATACTGAGTGGGGGCAAGGGCCAGTGGTTGTGGGGGCCAGAAGGGTGGACTTATACACACCCTTACCACGTCCCCATCCAGGGTGGTTACCGAGCTTGTCCTTGCTGTACTGCACAAGGTTCAAGCTAATTATTTGTCATTGTCAGCTAGATTCTGATTGGATGCTATGGGCAACATCTCCACTTTTCCTTTCCTGCAGCTTAGTAAATCTTGCCTTTGGACTCAATGAAGGCTCTCTTGTAGGCAGAGAGGCAGGGGTGGATTGGAAACTTATGTGTGGACGGGATTAACTTTTGGTGGGGTTCAAAAAATATGTTACATGGATTAGTACAAAATAATGAACCTACTGACAAGTATTTCACGTTCCAATAAAGAGATTTATAGAGACCTCTATGCAATGCAGGTAGTCACTCTCACCCCTGTGACCACCACCCAAGTCATACAGCATCTTAGTGACTACCACCCAATTCATACAGAATAATAGTGACCACCACTCAATACATACAGCATCCTAATGACCACCACCCAATACATACAGCATCCTAGTGACCACCACCCAATACATACAGCATTCTAGTGACTACCTCCCAATACATACAGTATTCTAGTGACTACCTCCCAATACATACAGTATTTTAGTGACTACTACTCAATACTTACAACGTCCTAATGATCTTCATTCTGTAAAGATGCCATTTTAGCAGCCACCACCCATGACAGTCAACATCTTTGGTTTCTCCAAATAAAAAAGTGTTACTGAGTGGCCTCCAGAGTCCACTGGCCTACTGAGAAAATTCCTTGTAAGTTCTATGGTCAATCCATCCCTGCTGATAGGTACATACAGTCCTGATGTCAATGATAACCCGCCGTCAGTGGTTTTGCTGAGTAATACTATGGAAAGGTAGAATGTTGTTGTTTTTGTGGACCTACATGAACCACCTTTGCCTAGTACCCAAAAGAAGTGTCAGGACAAAGAAGTACTTGTAGACATGACACCATTGCCCTGACACTGGGATCTAGCTACTGCCACCTCTATATTCATTAAGAAACATTTAGATTAAAAACTTGGAGACAGATTAATGTTACAAATATTCTATTGAAAGAAACGCTCCCCAAGAAGCCACATTTATCCTATTTAATTACTTACCGATAGACATAAGAATTCTGTAATCTGCAAACTTTTACCCCACTAACTTGGCAAAAAAAAACACCCCAAAAGGCTTACCCATTGCTAAATACCATGTGTTAGTCCAGCCCTTTATATAACAGTTGTGGATCCCAAGCCTTTGACCTGAGGTGACCCCGGAGATGCTTTATTCTATATAGAGTATGTACCACCATATACTCCGATCTTCCCAACCACAGACATGTTTATGGCATTGCCGGAAAGTCTCCATGAATATAAAGGAGACTCCCTGACTACTTGAAGTGTTGGGCAAACTCCCTGATACTGATGCAGTTCCAAAAGTCATAGTTTTATGATGACAGAATTTAGAAATTGTGTGCTATTTCCCTGTTGTAAGGTCTATGGAGGCCAAGATGTAATCAAAACTGGCAATTATCTAAGACAACATGACTTCAATAATAGAGACAGAAATGTAACATACACTTTGGTCTCTTGTGAATCAGCTGCAGTGTCACCGAATTTTATGTCTTCTATAACGATGAAGAAAGCGGATCCCATTCACAGTCTCCCCAATAATACTGAAAGTATTTATTCACTGACAATATAACAATCAATAAATACCGATGCCGACATTTATATTGAGATATTTTCCTGGCAGCGCTAGACACACCCATGGGTGGAGCTTTTCACAGGACACACCCCTTTGGGGATACAGGACACACCGCTTTGGTGCAGCACCTTGATAGTGCCATCACAATTTGTCTGATATTCTTTTTCAATAGTTATTAACCATGATTTATGGGAATTCACACCCATTTTTGTCACAAGCTTTTGTTTTTGTAAAGTAGGAGATAATTTGTCTTGATGTATGTATTCTATACAATTGTGTTGAAGAGTATTAAACAAGCACGGCATAACAAGTGTCTATAGGGACAAATATTACCTCTCAGGAATGTAATGCAGATCTTCTTACCCTCATCTGAGAGTCTGAGACACAGGAAAGGTATTTATTCTGCATATTCTTCAGACCGGACGCTTGGTTCATTCCTTGATGAAATCGGTTGTGATTTTATGCAGCTAAATTGTAAAGATGCAAATGAATGTGAGTCCGCCATTACAGTCCTGTGCTTATACTATAACAAGCAACTTTGATTTAAGACTCTGTTTAGTGATTCCAGAAAAACCAGACAGCAGACATTTTTTGTTTTTGTTTGGTTTTGTTGTTTAATTCCCAGGTTTGAAGTGTGTCTTTGGGATAAATTAAAGCCAATCAAAACATAAAAAACATGCAGAATTTATATGTTTATAAACACAAGAGAAGAATCGCTGTACATTGGAAGTCATTAAAAATATATCATTATTCTTTGATAGAAACATTGCATCAGAAACAGATTTGCAGGATTGGATCAAGGCAGGGTCTGCATTTGTAAGATAGTGGCTTTCAAATATACCAAGGGGTATAGAAATGGTATTAGAACAGAAGGACCTGTGTATAAACTAAAGGGTGATTGGTTCAGAGGAAATAAGCAAAAAAAATGACTTAACTGAAAGGGTGATAGATAAGTGGAATAGCCTCCCATCTGAGGGGGTAGAGGTAACACAGTATAACAGTGTAAACATGCTTGGGATAAATATAAGGATATCCTCAATCTCAAACTAAATTGAGGGTAAATAGGGTCTAGGGTCAGTATAGTTTTAAATAAACAACTGGGCAGAGTGGATGGGTCATGTGGCTCTTATCTGCCGTCACTTTCTTTGTTTCCTTAGAGACAAAAAAAATTACATTTAAACTAATTAAACTCAGCCCTTATTATATCATCAATACATAAGGCTCATTATTGAATGAAAAAAATAAACCAATTAATGGAACCAGGATGAAGCCACTTAACCTAAATATTTCAAGTTTTGCACCTGAATTGTTTCCATGCCGAATTCTGCAGATCCCTGTTGGGAATCACTCTTTCAACATGTTAATCAGGCTTCAAAGACTTTCTACTTAAAATTCCGCTGCTGCGCTCTTCTCTCGCCCAAAGGTCAGCTCGTTTCTCTGATTCCCCGTTTTCTATTCAGAGGGCAATTAAGAGGAACACTTCTCTACAAATAATACGTCCTTCATGTGCATTTTCATCAATGCCTTTTATGATTTCTAGGGTAGGGTTCTGTACCAGGAGACCAGAGGCTACAAAAATACTATTGAAATTTGTACTTACTAATTATCCTAAAAAAATCTTTGTCACGCCAGATCAGTCTGAAGCTGATATTGGGGTGTAGAGGAATGTTTAACTTGTATTCTCTCTTTCCTCTCCTCTCTTTCCCCTAATTTGCGTCTCACCCCTCTCTCGCCCCACAGCCCTCTCTTTTCTCTTGCTCTCCATCACTCTCTTTTTCATCCTCAACTGATCCACAAGACTTTTTCCCGTTCTTCTCTCCTTTCTTCCTCTTTATTTCTCTTCTATCTCGCGTTTTCTACCTCCCTCTCTCTCTATTTTTTTCTCCCTCTCTGCCTCTTTCTCTAACTCTTCTCTTTCCATCTTCCCCTTTTTCTCGCTCTCTCTCTTCGCTTTCTCTTGTCTCCCTCTTCCCTTCTCCTTCTTCCCTCTTCCTCTCTTTTTCTCTCCACCCTTACTCTCTCCCTCTCCCCCTCTTTCTCTCTCCGTCTCCACCTCTTTCTCTCTCTTCTCTCTCTCTTTCTCTCTCCCCCTCTTTCTTACTCTCCCTCTTCTCTCTTCCTCTACCCCTCTTTCTCTCTCCTCTTTCTATCCCCTTCTCTTTCACTCTCCTTCTCTTTCTCTCTCCCTCTCCCCCTCTTTTTCACTCTCCCTCTTCTCCTGTTTCTCATTCTTTTCTTTCCCTCTACCTCTTTCTCTCTATTCTCTCTTCCTCTCCCTCTACCTCTCTTCTCTCTTCCTCTTCCCTCTTCCTCTTCCTCTCCCTTACCTCTCTTCTCTCCCCTCTCTCTCCCTCTACCCCTCTTTCACTCTCCTCTTTCTCTCTCCTTTTCTTTCTCTCTCTTTCTCTTTCTCTCTCCCTCTCCCCCTGTTTCTCTTTCTCACTCTCCCTCTACTCCTGTTTCTCTCTCTTTTCTTTCCCTCTACCTCTTTCTATCTCTTCTCTCTTCCTCTTCCCTCTTCCTCTCCCTCTATCCTTCTACCTTTCTTCTCTCTCTTCTCTCTCCCTCTACCCCTCTTTCTCTCTCCTTCTCTTTCTCTCTCCCTCTCCCCCTCTTTCTCACTCTCCCTCTTCTCCTGTTTCTCTCTCTTTTCTTTCCCTCTACTTCTTTCTCTCTCTTCCTTCCCAGGTCAACCCTGCAATGTTAAACAGGGTCTGTGACCCTGGGATCATCTGGTGACATGGCAACATCCTAGGTTCACAGACCTGGGATATTGCCAGGCGGCGATGTGAAAGGGGTATTACTTAATTTCTTACATTGTCCCTGCTCCTGTCCCTGCTGCTCTCCTCTGTCTAATCCTCTAGTCTGTCGCCTCTGTCTTTCATGTCAACTACTTTCTCTCTTTCTCCTTCTCTCTACCCCTATTACACTCTCCTTCTCTTTCTCTCTCCTTCTCTTTCTCTCTCTTCCCTCTTCCTCTTCCTCTCCCTCTATCCCTCTACCTTTCTTCTCTCTCCCTCTACCCCTCTTTCACTCTCCTTCTCTTTCTCTCTCTTCTTCTCCTTCTCTTTCTCTCTCTTGTCCACTTGCTTGCATTGCCCAGAGTTGTGGTCATTCCTGTGAGTCCCATTGGATATGAGATAATTGCAATCTCTTGTTATACACTATGAAGCTTGTCATTCAATTATTATTATTATATCAGACTAGTGTATTAGACGAGAATATGAAATATTTAATTTTCCTTTAGTAATTTTGATATTTACAGAGAAGTTTGGTTACAAGTACTTAGTGAAAAGAGTTGATGTCTTAAATGAACTGCTCTCTCTCTGAGGTTCTGTCTCTTTATATTCCACTTATCTTCCTCTCTCCCAGTCACCTGTAAAGCTCCCTCTGAGTTCATCTGTTTCCTGATCTTATCTCCATTCTTATCTTATTTCTTCTGAGCACTTTACACAGGGCAGATACTGGTTCTCTCTTCTCCCATTTCCCTCACATCCAGGGCTGTATGTGGTATTAACAAAGAATAAGGAGCCTTAATAAATCAGTGCAAATATATAATGTTGTGGTTATGCAAAGCCAATAAAGTATAAAATCAAGTGTTATGCAATAGATTAACAATCAAATACAATATATACTGTCTAATTTTTCATAATACAATAACGAAATTTGTAGTGACCACTATGCAATGCAAAGAGCCTTGTGACTACCACCCAACATAGACAGCATCCTAGTGATCACTACCCAACATAGACAGCATCCTAGTGATTACCACCCAATACAGAGAGCATCCTAGTGATCACCACCCAATACAGATAGCATCATAGTGATTACCACCCAATACAGAGAGCATCCTAGTGATCACCACCCAATACAGAGAGCATTATAGTGATCACTACCCAATACAGAGAGCATCCTAGGGACCACCATCCAATACAGAGAGCATCATAGTGTACACCAATCCAATACAGACAACTTTGTACTGACCACTACCCAACGCAGACAGCAACCTAGTGATCATAACTCAATTTAGACAGCATCCTAATGATCACCACCCAATACAGACAGCATCCTAGTGGCCTCCATTCTATACAGACATTATCTTAGTTATCACCACCCGTTACTGTCAACATTCTAGTTCACTTAAAACAAAAGAGGGGCTGCTGTTGGCTTTTTAACGTCCGCAGCCAGCTCAAAAAAACTTTCTGTAAGTCCTGCGGCAAATTCACTACTGCTCAAATCTTTCTGTTCCTTCCCGCTCCTTAGTACTTGCCCCCATTTCTTTCTACTTGCCGTTCTCCTAGTTACCCCTAATGTCTGCTTATTTCTACCCCTCTTAAGGGTTTTGGTTGGACAGTCTATACATCGATTGCATCCCTCGCGCCTCCACCCTTCACATAAGCAGCAGAAATATTTTAACATGCACATGGCATGATTTGAATACAGATCATTACCCACCCATTTCTAATGTAAGTTCTCATGGTTGTCCACCTCACACATACCTGGAGACAAGCCTTAAGTTGTATCCCCCTGCCCTTTGATCATTGCCAGTTACCAGAACCGGTGCATGTTTCTGGATGCCTCTAGTCCCGCTGTGAGGACTTTATTTGAAGCAGCAGAAGCTTTGTGGAAGAGATATCAGCCAGTATCAGGGAGCAATTTGTCACATTGCTATTATACAGGACAGAGACAGCTACGAAGCCACCACATTTATCAGAGAAAGTGTAAGGATAATCGGCCTGTCCTTATGCCGTATGAACATTGTATCATTGTGCCCTTCACCACAACACTGTGTCACCAGCCAACCCGCTTCAAGGAAATCTGCCAGCTCTTAATTGTTATTTAATACTATTAGCGGGAAGATTGTGTTGTGTTCACTCGACACTTGTCAAATTAATTTGTCACACAGGTTTTAATTTTACGAAGGTGACATGTTTAACCCGGGAAGCGTTCTCCGCAAAGAAAATTATATTACCAAAATACAGACAGCCGGAAGCTCATTTTCGTCTCTATTTCAAAAATTTCACTAATTAGAATATTCGAGTATTTTCGAAACCCAGGCGCCGCTGCAGACCCGACACCGCACCGGATAGGTTACCGTATAAGGGAACTATATAAATGGGACTCTTAGGTTTAAACAGCAGGGAGGGGAGTCTTAGGGCCAGATTTACTCAAGTCGATTTTGGCCAAAGCACTGTCTTTTGATGGTGAATTTGCCATCGCCACATTTGCTAAAGGTAAACTCGATGAATATTGTGATTTTCAGAAATCGGCATGTTCTTAATCGCCATGGCGGACATTCAAAGCGCTGGATTTATATTTACTAAGCATGTATTTGTGCAACCGCCGTCAAATTGCCTTCAAAGCTCGGAAAACAATAGCGTCATGTAATAGAGGCGCCAAATTGCAGCCAGTTAATCAGGAATGGCTCAGTTCCCCTATAAAAGTGACCTCACGAATGCAGACAACTGATGTTTTTTGTTGCTGCATCATGGAGATTAATGGGCTTTTGTCAAGTGCACTTAATATCGCTTTGTTTGGTATTTAACATCAAAATGGCTTCCAACCTCCAAAATTGACTACACTCAGCTCTCACCAACTCCCAGTAACTCTCTCAGTTTGAAAGTGCAACTTATCTCCCTTATATAGTGTTTGCCGTGTGTGATCTCGCATTAGCCTTTTAAAACACAGAGATTTACATAAAAATCGCAAAAGTTCAAGGCCAAAACACAAAACCAACAGACCTTAATGACATAAATAGAAAGCGTGGCGATTAAAACATTAATCGATTTTGAGAACACATTCGCCACAATTTCAGATCTTCAACTGTGGGGAAGAGGTTAGGCTTCTGAGAAGAGAGGGTTAGGGTAATGGAAGGGCGGTTGCAGTCTCTGGTCCGATGGCCCGCATTGCGAAATAGAGACAACCGAAAGTTACTTTTCGTCTGTCTCTATCTTTTTATAGAATGGGTGAGTGTGTGATCGGTATACTCGCCCATTCATTTTCATAAACCTACCAGGTGACATCTACTGAGAGGTGAGTAACCTCTCCGGGGTATTTTAGTATTGGGGAGGGGTTAGGGTTAGGCACTTAGGAAGGGAGGGGTTAGGGTCAGGCTGTGGGGTGGGGGGTCTTAGGGTTAGGCTATAGAGAAGGGAACATTAGGGTCAGGCTGCGGGGAAGGGAGGGTTAGGTAATGGAAGGGGAGGGTTAGGGTTAGAATTAGGGATAGGGTTGGGGTTAGTTTATCCACTCACCTTTCGGATCACCGTATTCGGTGCTCTGGGGATCGATTGCTATGCTATGGTTAGGATGAGAATTAGGATAAGGGTTGGGGTTAGATAAATACTTACTTACCATGAGCCGCTGCAACTTCATCCTGGGGATGGTCGATTGATTGTCCTGAGTGAGGCAGGAGCAATCGATTTGAGACCCAGTTCGAAACAGGCTGGTAGAAAACAGCCATTTTGAAAAAAGGACTGTCCTTAAAGCCTATACCCCCCTCCCTCCCCATTTAATCTATTTTGAATAGTCATCAGTGAACTATTCTAAAACTATTCTAAAACTATTCTAAAAGGAAATTTATGGGCAAAATGTTTATAACTGGGCCAAAAAAGCTCCATACAAACGTTATATAACACTGTGTGTCAGCACATACATAAACAGGGGGTTTGGGTCACCTTATACCTGTATTAGGTTAAGCTCTTCTGCCCAGCGTTAAGGCACCTCCTGTAGGTGAGTCCCTGTCTGTGAGCAATAACAATATATATAGAAAGATGTCTCGTACTTATTGATCTGCTGCAGGGAGAACCATCAAAAAAGGGTTTCCACCAACCCTTAGAGTATACAATCAATGATCAAATAAATAGATGGGTTTACCTGGGCTCATCTTATTAGTAATTCATATTAAACAGTAAAAATATCATTCACAGTAAATGAATTGACAGGACATGATCATAAATTCATACCCCTAGTATTGGCTTAATTTTATGTAAAATCAAGATTAAGATGAAAGACGGTGTAGTGTTAAAATCACATTTACGAATTATAGATTAAGTTTGAAATCCATAAAAATACAATCTATTGTAAAAACTATTTTTTTATTTGAACAAACATACACACTAAAAAGTATCAAACCTAAGAAGAAATGACAATAAGGGAAGAACTAAGAAAAGCAAAACGAATTGCAAAGTTCATCAGCAATTACTATATGTGATTTTAATACTATAGTGCTTGGCACCTCTGTTTTGATTCAATTTAAAAAGAAGACAATACTGCATACTAGGGGTATGAAATTATGTGCATGTCATTTGAATACATTTTTATATGAATGTTAATTTTACTGTTTAATCTGGAGTCCTTATCTGTATTGCAATATGTGTACCCAGGATGTCAGTGGTAAGATAAATCCTTCATTTGAAAGTGTGCAGCAGCCATATTGGGGAGTGGCTAGCTTCCAAAGTAAGCTAGTGCTTACTAACAAGAGACCAGTGTGGGATGAAACCGGAGCATCCGGAGGAAACCCACACAGACACGGGGAGAACATACACACTCCACACAGATAAGGCCTAGTCCAGGAATCAAACTCGTGACCTCAGTGCTGTGAGACACAATGCTACTCACTGAGCCACCGTGCTGCCCGTAATATGAAATAATTGCACCATGGTCGTGTTTTGTAGTGCTTATGTTCTACTAAACTCAGTCCTTGTGCTCTACCAGTGGATCATCTCAGGGAATCACAGGTGAGATAATGACCACCACCTGTGGAGCTTTAGAAATGTGTCTGTACTGAACCTCCAGCCAGGAAGTCTGGAGAATGTTGCTGGAATTTTCTCTTCTAAACTCTTCAATAATCATCGTCTATCAAATTATTTTTCAGGGAATGTCTCCAAAAACTGCACGAGCGAGGGCTGGTCCGAAATGTATCCAGCACCCTATGCTGCTGCCTGCGGCTTCTACACCAATGACACCCCCACAGAACAGGTACGACATTCCTTCCAGACCTTTATAGTCCAACTTTCCACACTGAGGGGGCGTTACTAACAGGAAAATATTGAGGCATTGTCAATAAAATGAAAATATAAAACTTTTATATTTTATATGTTTTTGTTACATTTGTGTTATATTGTGTATTGTAATATTCTGTCCATCCCCGCCCTGTATGTCTGTGCTGCATTTTGTTGTTCTTTGTACAGTGCTGCAGATACGTTGATACAATAATAATAATAATAATAATAAATACTCATATTACCATAATATGCAAGTATTCCTGACCGAAGAAATACTGCCACGAGTTTTTCTATTGACGATGGAACAGATTCACAACCCCCGAAATTTTTTTACTTATGTGTCTATTTTTCCGATTATAGCTATGACGCACGTGTAGTAACTAGATTACGCTGTCTGCGTAGTGTGTTGTTACGTAGATTGCGTACATGCGGTCTTTAAAGAGGAAACGCTACATAGATAACGTAAAACAGTTACTACGCATGCGTCGTAGCTATAATCGGAAAAATATTCATGTAAGTAAAAATTTTCGGGCTTGTGAATCACAGCA
>WWET01005356.1:68737-89885 GCA_011038615.1 Limnodynastes dumerilii
GAGAATGCACAGAAAGAGCACTAGCCTGTCACACTGAGCCCTGCGCTCTTCTATAAGAAACGCAGGGCTCAGGCTTCAGTCCGGAGGCGGGGTGGCAGCACTGGGTGACGTCATGACGTCACCCAGTGCATTACTGGGAACGGGGCCCAAAGCCAGTAATAGCTATATTACTGGCTTGGGCCCGTTAATAGAGGATGCTGCATCTAAATCCAGGGCCATATTTCAGGATAGGGATATCCAGGATAGGCGCCGGACCCAGGAGACTGCATGAATGCTGCCAATCTGTATAGCAGAGAGCGGGGATGTCCGGCGCCTATCCAGCATGGCGCCGGGATGCACCGCATCCCCTCGCGGAGCGGGTCGCGCCGGCCCTGCTTAAAGTTACTCTACACTGTGTGCACTTACAATCGCACCCTTCATGTATATGAAAATCAAAATAATGAGAATTCACTCTGGACTGAGTACAACCGCCATCACCCATCTTACATACTTCCTACTCCATTTTTATTAACTACACCTTAAACACTCGCACCCTTCAGGACTAATCCTGATCACTCATTTAGAGTTCACTCATGCCTGACATACTCACACACTTTGCTACTGTTAGAGTTATCACACATTTGTCTGCACTTCATTATTTAGGAATCACATACACATACATCAGGAAACCTTTAAGCTCACTCGATTACACTGTGTGCACTCACACTTGCACCCTTCATGGATATGCAACTCTATGGGCTGACTGAATAATGGAACAAATGTCTTAACATCAAAAACCTATGTCTTAAACAATCAGTGTTGCAACACTCATGACCACAGGTGAACTTTACTTCAAATTAATTACACTTTAATACAGACACTCATCTTAAAAAAATGGAGTGTATTCACAATGGTCAAACATAAAAAAAAACATAAAAGTTGCTACTGTACAGCTTTAAAGTGCATATTAATTTATATTAAGCATTGAAACAATTGGTAGCTTTATTTGACATATATTAAAAAAAGATGAGAAAACATGTTAGTAAAATTTTTAGCAATTTAAAACAATTTACAATGATATTGCAGATCAACATGCTATAGCTCATTAACATAGTTAAAACTTTAGAAAGGGAGTCTTACAGATCAAACTACACAAGAATGACCAATGCAAAGCAAACTAAAACAAATTGACAATACTAGTTCTGATGCCATTGTCCACTTTGTGGATATTTGACACAATTTATAGAAAACAAAAATACATTTGTAGTAGTAAGATTTACATTTTATTTATGATAATTCTATTATTGCTACTCTGAAGTCATACAAAAATATATAACAACATTATAATATATTAAATAAAAAATTAATGGATAACACTCCAATATTATACTTTTTAAAAATGTATTGACAAGAAAACATATAAATATTTTTAAAAATAATAACGTTAACATTATTCTAACATTATTTAACATTTGTCATCAATATACACCAATACACATAACATATAGAAAAATATAAAGTTAAAAAATGTAAACAAACATTATCCCTACAAAGAAAAATTATTGCATAAAACTTGTATGTGAATAATGGCTAAAATATTACATTATAGTCTGTTAAGCATTCGTAGGATGCATAATCAAAATATTTTACAACATATTATTTTTAAAATATTTCAAAAAAAATTTCACATTTCACACATCACTAAAACATAAACGTGTTTAACATTTTTATAATATATACGACATAGGAGGCTACATAATGAAAGTATGTGTAGGGTTAATTTGATTCCAAACCAGGTTTAATACATCAATTTTAATTGTCTAGAAAAAAGAGGAAGCACACACAAAAAAAACAACAACTTATAAAGCACATTTGTAGACAACACCATTCAGGTAAGTTCTCAATCTTGATATATAGAAAAAAAAATATTTTTATGGGTAAATTAACATGAAACATTATGTAGTTTTAAAATTAACAATTGTGCTGAGTTATAATTAACTTTATATAAACATATAATGCATGTGTTTAACATACATGTGGTTAAAAAAACTGGACAAAGTTTAAGTACTAAATCTGTTGTTATGTCTTCCATCATGTAGTCAACTATATATAATAGGTGCTATAAGGACTGAAAATATTATGCGATTGTTTAAATTCAAGTTATATTTACAATTGAATGTCTAAAAAATTTTGTATGTAAATAAAAAGAAACAATATGTATCAGTAATGGTCCACTGTTTAGTTATATTTATATTGTATTAACTTAATTTTTCCCTGTATTGTTCATGTGTTAAGAAAAGTTTGTTCCTTGTAATTTTGTTATTTTATGTTAATTAAATATTAAATATTAAACATTTTACATATATCTTTTGTCAATAGAGGACTAACACTCGAAACACATGAGGTAAGCCTAAACTTACCACCATTTTTTTTACTTTATATAAAAGTTTAAACTATAACAATGAATATGCATTTATGAGTACATTGTATGCTTAACACATATAATTATTTTTATTTTTTATTTTAACGCATAAAAATAATTTAAATCCAAAACAAATGTCTGTGACACATAACTAAATATGCTGGCAACAATATGGTTAAATGTTATAATGTGACTATGTAGCAAAATGGTTTCCTTTATTATGTTTAATGTTAATTTTTTTATTTCAGTTTTTGGAAATGCAGCAAAAATTACATTTAGGGAGTGTCTGATACCAATGACAAGTAGTGTCTATTTTTAAAACTATATGTGACATAATTATGTGATTGTGAGAATTATTTAAAAATTACAGAAGAGGATACATTTTTGAAGGATTACATATTGTACCTGTTAGATGCTCATGTGTGAACACTGCTTGATAAACATTATCTTTACCCTGGTGAGTATCATACACACTTCTATAAACATCAGGGCTGATTCAGAGATGCTATTATAATATTTATTATGTGCTAGTGTACAGCGTGTCTAAATCATTATTATAAGTAATGAATGGAGAATATATTATTTTTAAACATACAACTAAAATAATGCATAGTTGTTGTTTTTATTACATTTTTGGTAGTATTTTTAAGTTAAATCAACTACTATATATAAATTTCTAATGACACATTAAAGAATCATAACCCTAGAAATTATACATGGTATTGTTCAGGTATACACTTGCACATAAAAAATTGTGAAAGTGCATAACTCAATCTGCAACATCATGTCTCATCAAACACATCATTTACTTTACCTATGCCAGGCATGGACAACCAGTGGCTCTGTAGCTGTGGTGAAACTATAAGTGACAGCATTCTTTAACTGAATTGTAATAGCCACAGGTTCAACATGCCAGAACTATGGCTACATCACCATAAGCTTTACCACATGGTTGCCGACTTTTGGAGATCCCGGAGAGAAGCTAGTGATGCATGGAGGGTGCGGGGCTTAATGACGTGGTTATGCAAATCACGTCATTAGGCTCTGCCCCCTTGCTCATACTGACCCGTTTTTAGTTGAAATAGGGGTCGGACGGGGCTTGATGCCGCAGATTGCGTCATCAAGTTCCTTCCTGTGCCTAGCAACACTAGTATACCATACCTCCCAACATTTGAAAATTCAAAAGAGGGACAAAATTTTGCGGCCTGGTAGTGGGGGGGTGTCTTGTACCCCCCAGTGGGCGTGTCTGGGAAAGGGGGTGCACCCCACCAAATCCAATCCAAGTAAACCCGGCAGTCCAAACCCAGAGGAAATAAAGAGACCCATAGATCCACCCAGATCACTCGCGGTCCTCATTCCTCAATGGCCGAATATATGTCCGAAAAGCCTTAGAGTTCCAACGCCCGATCCGCTTAATGGCTGAATCTGAATGTCCTTGAGCAGCCGCTGTAGATGCAGCACCGATTCGAAAGGAATGCGTCCCGTAGTGTGCCGGATCCAGTCCCATGTGAATCAGCGACCTCTGAAAAACAGCTGTAAACTGATAGCGGGACAGTGGCATGCAGTTCTCATGTGCTAACCAAACCAAACAACCCTGGGGACGTTTCCTAGCAAAGCGGCACCCCAAACGCACCGGGCAGATGTTCCGATTGTGGTGCCTGCGCAGCTCAACCCATCGGCCTCTCCCAGCTTAATCTGTCTTGCCCTTGTGGATTTTACATTGTACAATGTCCGCATGTAAAATTACATTTTCCGCTAACAAACCTGACACCGAATTTTTTGACGCCGCCACCAGCTCGCCTATGCGAAAAGCGCCAGCAAACGCAAAACTAAATGCTGTACGGAACAGCAGCGTCTCATAGCCATCACTAGCCACCGACGCTACCGCCTCCAATAGCCTATCTAATGAATTTATAGATAACGGGCGACGGGCATCTGGAGGTAGCGGACGGGCTCGTGCCCAGCCCTGCAGGGCCTTGGCCACCAAGAAACCCTTGGTGACATCCCGCTCGCCTCGCAATTTTCTTAAAAAGGATATTCCAGCAAGGGCAGAACAGATGAAAGCACGGGACCTACCCCCTGCACATAAATTCATGGAGGGTTGCTTGAAGGTCCCCAACCTCCCTACCGTGTTGCCCGCGGAAATTCAACCAATCCTCCCAAGCAGTCTGATATTTTCTGAGGGTATGGGGGGCCAAAGATTGCCGCGCTAGATCTTCTATGGAGAGCCGGCCACCTGCCAGATAGAGACAGGGCAATTTGTACCGGTCTGCTCCGCGTCAGGGGCAAGCTGTCTAAACCTAGACCAATCCGACCAGGAGAGTGCATCAGCCAATCCGTTATCCACCCCCGGGACGTGCACCGCCCCGAAGATGATGTTAAACTCAAGGCATCTCAAAATGACATGCCTGAGCAAACGGATAACCGGAGGAGACGATGCGCTCTGCCTGTTAATAGCCTGTACAACCCCTAAGTTGTCACATGGGACACTGCAGCCTGGCTCTGAGGCTCCAGCAGCTCACCGCTCTGCTGATCGGTCGCGCTGGACCTTGTGCGCGTGCCTACCGTGCGCGCGCACGCCCAGCACGCCCCCGCTGTCCAGAGGCCTGCTGCTGCCTCGTGGGATGCGGGGATGGAGACCGCCGGGCGCCATCTTGCGCCTGTGCCCGGCGGCCCACTGCACCACCGCTTACCGCTGCTCTGCCTCTCCTCCCCCACCCACGACTGCGATATCCAGCACTGACCCCAGGCTGGGGGGTGTCTGGAATGCAGTCAGGGGACGGCTCCCGCAAGCGCGCCGGCTGTCTGGCTGAGCGCTGAGGCCGCATTCTTTTTTAGCTATGGGAGCAGGAGGATGAATAAAAGGGGGGTTAGGGAGGACTGAGAAGGGTCTAGGAGGTAGACTGAAAAAGGGGGATGGAGGGGGAATGAGAGGAAAGAAATATAAAGAAAGGCAAAGAAAGAAGGGGCTAAAGAGGATTATAGAGAAAGAGCTGGAGAATGAGGATAAGAGAGGAGGAGAAAGAAAGGAAATTAATGCCACTTATCTTTGACGCAGGTCACCAAGCAATTCAAAGATGAAAGGCAGCCACCCACAGCCAGAGACCCCTTATGAAAACTCCGAAGACCTCCCCCCATCCCTGGGGACCAATTAGGATTAAGGTGAGTGATAACCCTTAAGCCCACCCACACCGGGCGTTTAATCTGCATCATGTTAAATTTTATTAACCCTCTGCTTCCCATATGGTTAAATGTTATAACGTGACTATGTAGCAAAATGGTTTCCTTTAGTATGTTTAATTTTTTTATTTCGGTTTTTTGAAATGCAACACAAATGACATTTAGGGAGTGTCTGATACCAATGACAAGGGGGCTGATTCAGAGTTACACATCCACCTTTTTTTAGGGTGGTCACCATAAGCATTACCAGTGTAGTGTTTATAAACAATAGTTATGTGTTACAAAGGTCCAACCTTAGTCTAAAGTTATGTAAGTATGTGCTTAAAAATTACCACATATTGGGTTATATTAAAACATGTATTTTTATTTGTTTACACTGTACCAAGTAAGACCTACAAGGTTTAGCTGCGTAGAGTTTGACTATATGTTTAATATGTAGTCATGTGTAGTCTACATTACCAAATTAATTTTAATGGAAGTAGTTACACTGCATACTGTATAACTCTAAGGCAATGCACATGTAATAATAGTAGTGTTTACAATATTTTTTTTTATAAATGTGCTGTTCTCATGTGCATACCCTGTTGGTTTTAAATGAGTTTATTTAAATTTTTTTATTTTTTATTAACTAGCATGTATTTTTAAATGTAAAAATCATATTCATTATTATTTAAATGTATTAAATGTGTGTAATGTAATGATTTGATAAACACAAATAAAATAAACAGACACTATGTTCATTATTAAATACAATATTTACTTAAACGTGTAAAAATTTTATTTTTAAAACTTAACTTTTTTATAGATAAAACATTTTAACATTAAAACCGGGGAGGTGGAGGGGTAGCGGGTAGTGTAAGGCAAATGTCCCTGGGTCTTCCTCCGCTCCTTGATGAGGTCTCCTCTCAGAGGCTGCAGCCTCCTTGATGGCATGAATCATGTCTGTGGCAGCCTGCAATAGTGCCATGAAGTGGGGTCGTAGGTGTAGTAAAGCTGTAAATAAAAATGACATTTCAATAAATTAAACAAATCTAAACATAATCATTTATTTTAATAACACGTTATGCAAAATATCCAACTTTTGTATTTTCTTGTGGCCTGCTATACATAATAAGTTTACGATCCTACATTTAGCATAATCTAATTTTAACCTTTTATATAGACTATGCAGTCCCCAAAAAAAAAAATATAAACAAACATATGTAACTTTGTTTTACATTACTAATAAAAAGTACCTATGTTAGAGAGAAAAAAAATTAAAATAACATAGTAGGTTATCATGATTAATCTCATGTCTACACTTTCATGATTTAACAGTTGTTCATGTACTATATAATGGTGGTCTACTTAGTTTGAAACATATACACATTTTAAATCTTAAATTGTTAAATGTTTGTGCAAAATTTGAATATCCAAAAAATCACCATCATTGCAATATGTTTATGTTTTTTATTTTTATGGAATAATGAAAAAAAAACAAGAGAAAAAAAAATAGACATATACATAAATTCAAAATGCATTATGTGATTCAACATTTATGTATGTAACAATAGGTATGAAGTCAAACATACAGAAGTCCATTCACTTACACAACATTATTGTTCAAACATTCGTTTACAAAAATAAAAATATATTTTGAGATATTTTTTTTTGCTTTTTCCTAGCAGTCTGTGGTGCTGTTGTTGGTCCTGGAGGCATTGTACTTTGCCTGGTGGAACGCCTAGGCTGTGATGTTGATGTTGAGGGTTGACTTGTCCCTTCTTGTACATTATGAAGCATTTAAAAAATGTTCTGCTCCGATTCGTACGTTTTCTCCATCACTGCTAATATAGATTAAACTAGAGGCAATGTTGGCCAAATCTTCTGAGCCCTCTGTGATTTGCTGTGTGCTTCTGTAAGCTTCAGAAATTATCCCCTCAAAATTGTGTATGGCACTGTCTAGTGCAAGATCTGGATTTGTCCTTGGGCCTCTCACTTGTGTTTCAGGAATACACTAACTTTGCTGTGATGTTCCAGCCACTGGTTCTTCAGGAAGATAATCTTCATCCTGAAGTTCTTCGACAGGAGACACAGGCCCCTCCAGGATATTAACCTCCTTCTCCTCTATCATATCCTGAGAAACTAAATAATGAGACATATGTTAAAATTCTTATTGTGAAATGAAGCACACCTGTTTGAAGCAATCAAAATTGCATAAGACCATATCAAAAAGTCAAACAATATCATTATGTTATACATCTGCAGAGCATGTTATTTAAAAAAAAAAAAATAACATTTAAAGATGCATTACATTAAATACTCATACAAAATTATTAATAAATTACATTATATAAATTATTATACATTAAACATTGTAAACATATATACCTGCACACAATTCTGGCGATTGTTCCTGTGTCTCCTGTTGCAGGTGTGCTGGAACACCCTCAGCTGCATCAACATAGCCAGCTATTCCTTGTACCTCAACTGGGTGAATTACATGTCTGGCCCTGACCTCTGCTGGGGTCAAATCTAGTGCAGAAGGCATACTCCTGCACCTGTTCGTCTAAATGTGTTAAAAAATAAAATTGCAAACATTAATATAGAAAAATGTTAAACATTTTTTAATTTAGAAATAAAATTTTAAATTGAAACATTTATGTTTGTGTTTAGGTGTAACACATTTTTTAAATATACTAACCTACATAAGGTTATATAAACATAAACATATTATTTTACCTTTCATGTTCATTCCTGGCTGCAAGTTTCTTTTTTAGAGTTGTCTTAAAATCTGTCCATCTAAAGGAAAAAAATATTATAATAAAAATTGTGTACTACACTTACATGCAACATCATAATAACCATTCCAAAAAAATACCTAACTATACGCAAATAAATCATAAATCTGGGTACATGATGTAATTACTATTTTTCAGGATAACACACATGTGATTTTTGTTGGTTTGCTATGCTTACCTTTTTCGAACCATAAAGGTAAATTCATCTTCTACATTTGAATATTTGGATCTGGAGAAGTGATTGAGTTCTTCAGTTATTGTGTCCCAAATAGCTGCCTTTTGAGGGGGACCAAGGCTGGCAGGTGCATCATAAATTTTGTCCAAAACGAGATCTATCAACTTTTCAACTTCAGTAGGAGTAAAGTTCCTGTTGCGTTTTTCTCTGCTGCTTTCGGCATGGTGAAACCGGAAAAAGCACATTTCCAGCTTGCCACAACCCATTTATATTTTACTAACTGAATACTGATAGGCTAATGGGTTTGCGTCATACTATGAATAAATAGGTATGTTTAAGAACGCACCAGTTTTTTATTTAACTTGTGATTGTTGATATGTATGAATCCAAAAAATACACACACACACACACCATGTTGAAATGTTATATATGTTTTATTTTTCGAACATATCATTATTTTTTAACTTAAATATACATAAAAATACGCAATTATTAGCAAACAGGGCAGGTCAAAGTAGGTGGAAGTTTAGGTTCGTCCTGGTCTTGCGAGGGGATTGACTGGTATTCAATGTATTAATCTGTGCTATTAAGTATCTAACAATAATGTACATAGTGTCAAAAATGTTAGTGCTGACGAATTTTCAGGAGGTTATAATTTCAAAAGTATTTTTCATAATTGTCTATTTAAAGCATATTTGTTTGTATATGTTTTTTTTATTTTTATAACGTCATCATAAATTACAAAAATCACATTTAAAAATAAAGTATAATCATTTTGCTGAATTACTTTTTAGGTTGATTTTATATGATTTCATGCATGTTGTACAGTATATACTACTTGATTCTCAAAATATCCCTTATTGTGTTACACCCCTGTCTGTAACATTTTAAATAATTTTAATTTTCACCTTTTAAAGTCTCATTATTTACCAGAAAAATGTTTGTACTTTGATAAAGTAATTACCTTCATAATGTGTATATTCTAGATTTGTTAACATTTAACTTATAAACAAAATAAATTTAATGTGGGTTAAACTTGACAATTTGTGATGCAAAAGTGCCATGGCACACTTGCACACTTTGCTAATGTTAGAGTGAACACACATTTGATGTCAAAACATGTATTCAAAATACAATAAACAGAGTTATTTAAAAAAATTATTTCCTCCTCCTCTCCTGGCAGCATAGTACACCTGGGTTTTCCTTTGGGTAGTAGACAGGAACAGGAAATTGTTAGAAGACACCCCCTCTCTGTATATAAGTCCTCCTTCTTCTTCCCATAGTGTCTTTTTTATTTCCTGTTTAGCTAGAGAGGAGCAGGAGCTATTTTTTATTTTTCCTTAGTTGGCGACTTACCCTGCGGCCAATGCCGCATGTCCCGGTGTTCCGGAAGCTCCCCGGACCGCTCTCAGCAAGCGGCGGGGGAGGAGGTGCGGACCGGCCTCTGGCTGTGGCATAGGACTCTGCAGGACTCCTTTAGGATGGTGCGGCGAGCGTGTGATCCCATTTATACAGTGCCGGAAATGGTCAGAAGCACTTCCGGATGCTGACTTCACGTGGGCTACGATGGTGGCCATTTTGTTGTGGACATTATTAGACGCTGCACCACCGATGATTTGGGCTCTATTTAAGGCATCTAGACGCGATTTTATGGCATCACTTTCCAGTGGACTCTCTGAAGGCAGCATATCTCACAATGTCCCTCTCTACACATGAGGAGAAACATGGTCAGACCAAGAGGTCGGGGTAAGTCAGTGTAGTGTTATCCTATGTTAAGTAGAGTAAGTAGGTAGGTAACTGTTTTTTAATAGTAGTGACTCTTTTTATTTCTAGATCTGAGGCCAGTAAGGATACTTCCTCTAGTGCCCTTAAGGACAAACATAAAAAGTTGAAGAAGCCTGTGTGCATTTTGTGTGATGTTTACTTACCTGAAGACTATTCAGCTACAGTATGTTCCTCTTGCATGAGTAATCAGCAGCAGTCCTCGCCTCAATTGATGCAATTTATGCAATTAATTAAAACCACATTATCAGACACCTTTGTAACTAAGGAAGATTTAGCTAAAATGTCACTTAAAAGACCCAGAACATCTTTGTCTGAGGTATCTGAGGTGTCTGAACCAGAGAAAGGAGCTTACGGACCAGAAGATTCACCGTTATCTGAGGCAGAATCTATAACTTCCCAGGAAGGAGATACCATTAATCCAGTGATGGTGGAAAATTTATTGAAACTTATAGAGAAAACATTAAATATTCAGGAACCTAAAGAGGATTTTCCACTTAAGGAGCTGATTTTTCAGGAGCATAAAAAGAAGAGTAGAAAGTTTCCAATTTCCCAGACAATTAAAGATTTAATAACGGATGAATGGAGATACCCTGATAGAAAGATGTTATCATTGAACAAGTTTGCTCGTACCTATCCTTTTTCTGTAGAAGATTTCCGTAAATGGGAAGAGGCACCTAAGGTAGATGCTGCGGTGTCCAGATTATCCAAACGTACCACATTGTCGCTAGAAGATGCTAATGCATTTAAAGATGGCATGGAAAGAAGGATGGAGGTGAATTTAAAGAAATTGCATTCCTTATCAGGGGTCTCTTTTAGGCCAGCTATATCCACCGCAGTGTTGGCAAGAGTCATGGGGTTCAGAACTGGAAGAGAATCTGTTAGACGGTGTTAAGTGGTCAGAATTGTTAAAGACTCTGCAAAATCTTCAATTGGGCATAGAATTTATATGTGAAGCTTCCATGGATGCTATTAGGTTGGCGGCTAGATCTATGGCTATGACTACAGCAACAAGAAGAGCTTTGTGGCTTAAACCCTGGTCAGCAGACACCCAGTCAAAATCTAAATTAATTGCGTTGCCTTTTTCAGGAGAATTTCTTTTTGGTGCAAAATTAGACAACATAATTTCTAAAATATCGGGAGGCAAGTCAAATTGGTTAGCTCAGGAAAGAACCTCTAGGAAGTCTTTCTCATATAAGAATTTCAAGACATCACAAGCAGAGGCTAAAGAAGCCAGATTGTATAGACCCCGCAGATCTTACATGAGAAGATTCCAGACAGGTATGACAAGGCAGAATTTTTGACCCTTTTGTGGGAGAAATTCTAGAGGATTTCGTTCTAACATACAATGACGCCAACAGTACAGAAGCAGCCCCATTACTGGCCATGGGAGGAAGACTGCTACATTTTCAGGACCAGTGGACTTCATCAATAACAGACCGCTGGGTATTAAACATCATTATCCAGGGATATCAATTGGAATTCAGAGACCGTCAACCCAGAGACTTCTTTACAAGGTCACCAACTCCACAAGACTGGGAGTAGCGACAGGCGCTAAAGGACAGTATTCAAAGTCTCTTAACACAAAAGGTAATTACTCAAGTTCCCTTATCACAAAGAGGATTAGGGTGCTATTCTAGAATTTTTATAGTCAAGAAAAATACAGGGGGGTTTAGGACCATTTTAGATTTAAGAAGAGTAAATCGTTTCCTATATGTGAGAAAGTTCAAGATGGAATCTATTCGTTCTATTGCACCAGCTTTATATCAGGGTGTGTTTCTTACTTCTATAGATTTGAGAGATGCTTATCTGCACGTTCTTACGTTTTGAAGTTTTTCATCAACATTTTCAATTGCAGGCGCTCCAATTCGGCTTAGCCACTTCACCGAGAACGTTTACCAAGGTTCTGATACCTCTCATTGCGAAGCTAAGAATAGAGGGCATTCAAATTTGGCCTTATCTGGACGACATTCTAGTGGTAGCAGCAAACTCAGAAGGTCAGTCCAAGATTCCACAGACAGAGTTCTTCAGGTGCTGCAACAGCATGGATGGATCGTGAACTGGCAGAAAAGTCAACTACAGCCTGCACAGTCTTAAAGGTACCTGCGTCTCAATTTGGACACCATAAGAGAAATAATTTTTCTTCCACAGGACAAGGTTCAAGCGCTCATTCAGCATATAAATTACATCAGAAGACAGCCTTGGGTGACAGCGGATGACTGCATGAGGACTCTGGGGTTTATAGGAGCAGCCACAGAAGCAGTTCCCTGGGTGAAGTTCCACATGAGAGAGCTACAGTGGTCTTTCCTAAGGCAATGGAACAAGAATCCTTATCAAAAAGATCAATGGATATCTCTGCCACCAACAGTCAGGAAGGACTTATATTGGTGGACAAGGAAGGACAATCTGTTAAAGGGAAGACATGTCAGAATTCAAGATCCGATAACAATAACAACGGATGCCAGCACCCTAGGTTGGGGAGCAGTGTGCAGGAAACAGATGGTTCAAGGGTCATGGAATCTTAAGACCAGTCTACAACATTTCAACGTCAGAGAATTACAAGTGGTCAGACAGGCTTGTTTGGCCTTTCAACACATCATTCTAAACAGAGAAGTAGTCGTTCAGTCTGACAACAAGGCTGTAGTGGCCTATCTGAATCACCAAGGAGGCACACGAAGTCCAACCCTGATGCAAGAGGTAAAGACGCTTCTCTCCTGGGCAGAGTTATATCTGATAAGCCTTACGGCATCCTACATACAAGGCTCCGAGAACATTACAGCAGATTTCTTAAGCAGAAAGCCCGTACTAGCGGGGGCGAATGGGAACTAAACCAGGCAATATTCAACAAGATTGTCAAGAAATGGGGAAGGCCAGAGAAGGACCTTATGGCAACCAGGAACAATGCAAAAGTAAAGAATTTTTTCTCAAGGTTCCACAAAACAGAGTCGCAAGGAACAGACGCACTAGCTCAACATTGGCATGGAAAGTTAAACTACATATTCCCACCGTTTCCGATGATCCAAAGGGTTCTAAACAAGATCTGGATGTCACAAGGGTTATTCATAGTAATCCTACCATACTGGCCTCGCCGCCCTTGGTTCACCCAGATAGTCAACATGGTGGTAGAAGGTCCGTGGAAATTGAAGAAGATACCAGATTTGTTAATACAGGGCAGGATCACCCATCCATGTCCAGAGAAGCTACAACTGACGGCATGGCTACTGAAGTCTCCTCGCTACAATCCAGAGGTTTTTCAAACAAGGTAATTGAAACACTTATTAAAGCTAGAAAACCAGTAACAACTAAGATTTATCACAGAATTTGGGGAATATATGCGGACTGGTGTAAACAAAGGAAGTATGATGTTTTGTCTCATTCAGTCAATCAGGTTTTAGAATTTCTGCAAGCAGGACTTGAAAAGGGTCTAGCGATTGACACGCTTAAGTTCATGTGTCAGCTTTAAGTGCAGTCTTAGATGTGGATCTGGCTAATGAAAGACATGTAAAACAATTTTTTCAGGCTTTACTCAGAATAAAGCCTAATGTAAGGAAACCAATTCAGGTTTGGGATTTAAACCTGGTACTTGATGCCTTAACCAGGTTTCCTTTTGAGCCCCTGTTATCATGTCAGTTGAAATTCTTGTCGTGGAAAGTTATATTTTTAATTGCAATTACATCAGCAAGAAGAGTATTGGAATTCCAAGCATTATGGACCCAGAAACCATATATAAATTTATTTCCAGATCGACTGGTCCTTAGGACAAATCCAACTTTCTTGCCTAAAGTCGTTACAAGATTCCATATGAATCAAGATATTATTTTTCTAGCTTTTTTCCAATCACCATCGAACGAAGAGGAAGAGAGGTTCCATACTTAAGACTTGGTCAGGGCCATTTCAATATACTTAGATAGAACAAAGAATTTCAGAGCCAGCAAACAATTATTTATTATTCCAGAAGGAAAAAATAAGGGACATCCAGCCACGAAATCCACATTAGCAAGATGGATAAGATCTTGTATTCAACAAGCCTACATCACTAATAATTTGGAAATTCCAACGAATTTGAGGGCCCACTCTACTAGGGCAATGGCGTCTTCATGGGCTCAAAAGAGTGCAGTATCAATTCAAGGCATTTGTAAAGCAGCTGGATGGTCCTCTGTGCACACCTTTACAAAACATTACAAGATCGATATAGCAGCAGCAGCTGACTTGGATTTTGGAAAGAAGGTTTTAAATGCAGTGAAATAAAAAAAAAGAAAATAAGGTTAGAGGTTTGTATTTCCCACCCTATAGAATTACGCTTGGGGAGAACCCAGGTGTACTATGCTGCCAGGAGAGGTGGAGGAAAAGGTAATTATACCTGATAATGATATTTCCCCGACTTCTCCTTGGCAGCATAGGTACATACCCTCCCCTTAGATTGATATATATATATTTGGGTGTATTTTTTTTTAAGATTTGTGTTACCTATTATATTGGTTCCTATTTTTAGCTGGAGAAAGTGAGAAGACACTATGGGAAGAAGGAGGAGGACTTATATACGGAGAGCGGGTGTCTTCTAACAATTCCCTGTTCCTATCTACTACCCAAGGGAAAACCCAGGTGTACTATGCTGCCATGGAGAAGTCGGGGGAAAATCATTATCAGGTATAATTACCTTTTCCTCCTCCTCTCCTGTGTCCTCCCCAAGCGTAACTCTATAGGGTGGGAAATACAAACCTCTAACCTTCATATTTGTTTAGGTTTTTTTGTGTTTTTTTTTATTTCACTGCATTTAAAATCTTCTTTCCAAAATCCGAGTCCGCTGCTGCTGCTATATCGATCTTGTAATATTTTGTAAAGGTGTGCACAGAGGACCATCCAGCTGCTTTACAAATGTCTTGAATTGATACTTCACTATTTTGAGCCCATGAAGACGCCATTGCCCTAGTAGAGTGGGCCCTCAAATTCGTTGGACTTTCCAGATTATTAGTGATGTAGGCTTGTTGAATACAAGATCTTATCCATCTTGCTAATATGGTTATTGAATAATAATAATAAGTATAATAATAAGTATATTGAAATGGCCCTGACCAAGTCTAAAGTATGGAACCTCTCTTCCTCTTCGTTCGATGGTGCTTGGAAAAAAGCTGGAAGAACAATATCCTGATTCATATGGAATCTTGTAACGACTTTAGGCAAGAAACTCGGATTTGTCCTTAGTACCAGTCGATCTGGAAAGAAATTTATATATGGTTTCTCTGTCCATAATGGCTGTGTAAGGCTCACAGTGCCCTGGTTCCACTGTTAAAGCTTCCAACGGGCCGCGGTCAGCCAGTACAGGGCCGTCGGGTTCATCATTCCGGCGGCCCTGTACTGGCTGACCGTGGCCCCGCATGGCCTTTACTTCAGATTAGTATGCAAATGGCTGGCTGCGAGCACGCAATCAGCTGTTCACAGCCGGCCAATGAGATCTTTCCCATTGGCCGGCAGTGAACAGCTGATTGTGTGCTCGCGGCCACCCAGTACTGTACTAATCTGAAGTAAAGGCCCTGCGGGGCCTCCAAAATGCTTCGGCCTACCGGGAAATTTCCCGGTAAGGCCTATGGCCAATCCGCCACTGATTATAACTATGTTAGAGATATCCATTTCAAAGGAAAAGAAGTTTCACAACCAGCAAAGGAAAGGGTTCTTCACAGTAAGGGCAGTCAGGATGTGGAATTCACTGCCAGAAAAGGTTGTGATGGCAGATTCACTGGATATGTTTAAGAAGGGATTAGATATATTTTTAGCAGAAAAGGACATTCAGGGTTACCAGGACCGC
This sequence comes from Limnodynastes dumerilii, assembly GCA_011038615.1. Taxonomy (NCBI): domain Eukaryota; kingdom Metazoa; phylum Chordata; class Amphibia; order Anura; family Limnodynastidae; genus Limnodynastes; species Limnodynastes dumerilii. Next base: position 84,856 of record WWET01005356.1, read on the forward strand.
TAATCTAAATAAAGGACAGTAGTGGAGCAAGGGAGAAATGTATGTATTTATTTATCTTATGATTGCAACAGTTTGGAGGTTGCTTTATATGGATTAACTTCAAATATAAAGATAGGGATCGCAGGAGATCCAAAATAGGTTGAACTTGATGGACCTCATCAACTATGCAACTATGTATGTAACTATCTCTGAATCTGCCCCTTCACATCAGATGTACACTTTACTTATGAAAATGAAAGTAATGCTACTATGAAGTCATACACAAATAAATCTAAGCATTTTAATGAATGCAATGCAATATTGTTGGATTAGAGTGAAAAATGTAAATGTTGTAAAGTGTTTCAAGAAAATTAACACAAAAAAAACCCCTCCGTTCACATGATGTAGACATTATTCCACATTATTCATCAATTTACACCAATACACATAACATATACAAAACACTATTTGTGCAAATTTTGTCAAAACCATTATCCATACAATGACTATGACAATGACTATTGATAGTTTTTAAACTTGTATGTGAATAATGTATACATTTAAAAATTAGAAGAAGTAAAGCATTCGTAGGATGCATATGTGAAATCTTTAACAACATATGTTTTTGAAAATAATATTAATAAAAGCAATTTTAACAAAAACATTAAAAAAATAGTTTTTAAGTTGTTGTAAAAATCTATGACATAGGAGGGTACATTATTAAACTATGTGTAGGGTTAATTGGAATCTAAACCAGGCTTAAGGCATCAATTGTAATTGTATTTCAACAACAGGAACCACACCAAAATCTGGCCTGTTATTTCCTAAAGTTTAATTTTGGTAATTGTAACATGAAACAATGTAGATTTGTGTTTCATAATTGTTCTGAGTTACATTTAACTTTATAGCAACCTATAACGCATGTGTTTAACATACGTCTTGTTTAATTTACCAAAAAATTTTAAAAAAACAACAATACAAATATTGTGTTCAGTCATGTTGCCACTTATATTTAATATCTTGAAAAATGAGTAACAATATCATTTTATTGAATTTAATAACAATATTTTTTCATTGATTTTTAGATCAAATGGTTAAGGTTAAACTGATAAAAAATGTGTCATTAATGGTCCAACATTTATTTAAAATATTTATAGACTATTCACACAATGTAACCCTGTATTGTTTATGCTTACAAACATATAGTTTTCATGTTTGAAATGTATATTTTAAGGCAAATTAGTAAAAACTTTTTAAAACTACTTTTATAAAAAAGGATGGAATAACACCTGAAAGACATGAGGTAAGCCTAACTTTATCAAGATTTAATAAATTTATAGTAAATGTCAAAATCTAGCAATCAAGGTGCAGTTATGTTTAAATTGTATGCTTAACTGTAATATTATTAAGTGTTACTTTTAATGCTTAAAATATTGTTCATTTTTCAACATGCATGTATGTGACATATGGTGCCATAAATCTTTTATAAGTTTAAAATGTGACTCTGTAGCAAAATGAATGGCGTTAGTTTGTTTCATGGAATTTAATTTGTTCATGTTTAATTGGATGCAGCAGAAATTTTATTTAGGGAGTGTCTGATACCATTGCCATAGTGTGTGTCTTGAAAACTATGTTACATAGTAATATTTGTTTTTTACATCATTTGTATATTAGTATCCAGAAGTTGAATAATGTATGGCTGATCACATATTGTACCCGTTAGATGGCCATGTGTTTACACAGCTTGCTAAACATTATCTTCACCCTGGTGAGTATCACACACACACACACACATCAATAGACATTAGGCCTGATTCTGAGATGCAAGTAAATATTTATTTAGGTGCTAGTGTACAGCTTTTATAAACCTTATTTAAAATTAAGTGGTGTTTATTAATTTAGATTTATTTAGATACATGGTAAATATTTTAATTTTACACATAATAATTAAATATTGCACACCTTTATGTTTATAATATAACATAAAGAAGATTTTTTTTAAAATTAACTCATGATTTTTATTATTGATTAGAAAATTAAATATTCATCTACGTGCAAATCTCCATGGTATTGCTCAGGTATACACTTTAAACTTAATAAAGGTTGAAGTGCAACTCTTAATCACAAGCATCATGTATCATCTAACACATCATTTACTTGACCTATGGCAGGCCTGGTCAACCTATGGCTCTGTAGCTGTTGTGTAACTTAAGTGTAAGTAGCAGCATGACTTCAATGAATTGTAGTAGCTGATACATGAATAAGCATGCTGGAAGTAAAAGTTTCTGAACCCCAGGACAACCAAAGGTTCACCAGGCCTATGACTATATCACCATAAGCATTACCAGTGTATTGTTTACCAACAATAGTTATGTGCTATACAGGACAAACCTCACTATAAAGGTATGTAAGTATGTTAAAAAATGTACAACATATTGTGTACTAATATATGACATTTTTATTTGGATTTCAGTTTACACTGTACCAAGTAAGGAATAAAATGTGTAGCTGAGGAGAGTATGCCTATATGTAGTCATGTGTAGTAATTCAGGTAGCTACACTACATAATGTTTTACTATTAGGCAATGCACATGTCACTAATAGTAGTGTTTACAATATGTTTATTTAAAAATGTGATGGTCTGATGTGCATACCCTGTTTGTCTATAAATGTGAGTATGTTATTTTAGCTACAAATTTTAGGGATTAACTACCATGTATTTGTAAATGAAATCTCAGTATTAATTTAATTGAAAAAGTATAAAATGTGTATAATGTAATTAATTGTAATAACTATTATAAAAGTATATTGTATAATGTTAATATAAAATAAACAACAGACACAAATTTAAATATTAAATAAAATATTTACTAACAATGGGGTAGATCCTGAACTACGTGTGTGCGTACGTATTTTAGCGGTGCGTATTTTCGTACACGTAAGGTCAATACACTCCCCACGGCACACCCCTTGCACGGACGTATTTTCTCAAATTACGCGACCCAAACCCTACCTTAACTTTTCCTAACGTAACAGAATACGTCCGCTAACGGGCGTACAGACTACGCGAACGTACGCAGCTTAGCACGCCCATACTGTACACTTTAAATCCCATCCAGTCTGCCCAGTTGTTTATTTAAAACTATACTATACTAAACCTAGACCCTATTTACCCTCAATTTAGTTTGAGATTTAGGATATCCTTATATTTATCCCAAGCATGTAAAACATAATATTGTATACTTTAAATATTGTATATTTTCACTTTTATATAGACTATGCAGTCCTATAAAAATTTTTTTACATTTGACCAATACATACTACATACATATATAAATGATTATTTACATTATTTATAAATAAATATTATGTTTTAAAAATGTATCATTAAATACAAACTAGTTTGACATAGTAGGTTATCATGCTTTAGGTCATGCCTACACTTCAAATTCGGTAACATAGAAAGTGATGGCAGATAAGAGCCACATGGCCCCAGTCTGCCCAGTTGTTTATTTAAAACTATACTATACTAAACCTAGACCCTATTTACCCTCAATTTAGTTTGAGATTTAGGATATCCTTATATTTATCCCAAGCATGTAAAACATAATATTGTATACTTTAAATATTGTATATTTTCACTTTTATATAGACTATGCAGTCCTATAAAAATTTTTTTACATTTGACCAATACATACTACATACATATATAAATGATTATTTACATTATTTATAAATAAATATTATGTTTTAAAAATGTATCATTAAATACAAACTAGTTTGACATAGTAGGTTATCATGCTTTAGGTCATGCCTACACTTCAAATTCGGTAACATAGAAAGTGATGGCAGATAAGAGCCACATGGCCCCAGTCTGCCCAGTTGTTTATTTAAAACTATACTATACTAAACCTAGACCCTATTTACCCTCAATTTAGTTTGAGATTTAGGATATCCTTATATTTATCCCAAGCATGTAAAACATAATATTGTATATTTTATTTTTTATATAGACTATGCAGTCCTATAAAAAAAATTAACATTTGACCAATACATACTACATACATATATAAATGATTATTTACATTATTTATAAATAAATATTATGTTTTACAAATGTATCCTTAAATACAAACTAGTTTGACATAGTAGGTTATCATGCTTTAGGTCATGCCTACACTTGCATGATTTTAAAGTTGATATTAAACTATAGAATGGGGGTCTGCTTAGTTTGAAACATCAACACAGTTTAAGTTTTAAAGAAATTTTAATGTTGTAACCAAAATGTAACACCTATAAATTCAAAATCATATCAATATGGTTTATAATTATATTTGGGCATGGGATGGGGAGGAGGCCTGGGCAGGGGATTGGGCCTGGGATGGGGATTGGGCATGGGATGGGGAGGAGGCCTGGGATGGGGAGGAGGCCTGGGCAGGGGATTGGGCATGGGATGGAGAGGAGGCCTGGGATGGGGATTGGGCATGGGATGGGGAGGAGGCCTAGGATGGGGATTGGGCATGGGATGAAGAGGTGGCCGAGGAGGCTCTAACCTCCACTCTTCCCCTGGGTTGCCTCTGTTGGCGCAGGTCCCGGATTCCTATAAAGACACAAATATGTTGGAACATTAATAATATGGTGCACACTTACAACTATTTCAGTTAGTACATTATTTTCACAATAAAAAAATAGTTGCTATATATCTAATGTATCTCATATTTATCTATCTATCTCATATTTATTTATCTCATATCTAGCTATCTAGCTATCTATCTAATTGATATCGTGATTTAACATATGTAAAGCATGGTCATCACTTGAATCTTGAAGCATGTTGAAACCATTTTTACATAATTTAATTGAATTTAAAATTTTCTTAAATAAAAAAAAATAAAAAAATCTGTTACACAGAAACACACACAGACACATACACCCTAAATAATATGAAGGGACTGAAAATTAATAAGTTAAAAAAGCGTCTTTTTATACACCATTATTTTTCATAAAACTTACATATTTTTACATAAAAATACTTACTTGCCACACGACGC
>WWET01005357.1:0-29945 GCA_011038615.1 Limnodynastes dumerilii
AAGTTGACTGGTTGGCTGAGCTGGGATTTGAACTGATGACCTGCTGCACCAAAGGTGGGTTCTTTGCTGTGATGCAATATGTGGCTTCTTGTGGTGAAAATGTATCTTTAGGTCCCAAAAACCATAGTCACATGGCTACTCAATACAAAGTAGTTGGCAGAACCTATTCATGGCCTGCAGAAAAAGTTTGATTAGCTGAAAAGGGTTATGAACTAGAGAGCTGCTGCACTGAATGTGCCAGCCTAGTGAAAAGGTTTGATAAGTTAACTGGCTAAGCTGGGATTTGAACTGGTGACCAGCTCCACCAAAGGTGGGTGCTCTGTGGTGATGCCATACATGGCTTTTCATGTTAAAAAGGTATCTTTATGTCCCATAAACCATAGTCACATGGCTACTCAATACAAAGTAGTTGGCAGAACCTATTCATGGCCTGCAGAAAAAGTTTGACTAGCTGAGCTATGAACCAGAGAGCTGCTGCACTGAATATGCCAGCCTAGTGAATAGAATAGGTTTGATAAGTTGAATGCCTGGCTGAGCTGGGATTTGAACCAGTGACCTGCTGCACCAAATGTGGGTGCTCTGCGGTGATGCCATAAGTGACTTTTTGTGTTGTAAAGGTATCTTTAGGTCCCATAAACCATAGTCACATGGCTACTCAATACAAAGTAGTTGGCAGATCCTATTCATGGCCTGCAGAAAAAGTTTGACTAGCTGAAATGGGACATGAACCAGAGAGCTGCTGCACTGAATGTGCCAGCCTAGTGAATAGGTTTGATAAGTTGAATGCCTGGCTGAGCTGGGATTTGAACCAGTGACCTGCTGCACCAAATGTGGGTGCTCTGCGGTGATGCCATAAGTGACTTTTTGTGTTGTAAAGGTATCTTTAGGTCCCATAAACCATAGTCACATGGCTTCTCAATACAAAGTAGTTGGCAGAACCTATTCATGGCCTGCAGAAAAAGTTTGACTAGCTGAGCTATGAACCAGAGAGCTGTTGCACTGAATGTGCCAGCCTAGTTACTAGCTTTGATAAGTTAAAGGCTGGCTGAGCTGGGATTTGAACCAGTGATTTGCTGCACCAAAGGTGGGTGCTTTGCGGTGATGCCATAAGTGACTTTTCTTGTTGTAAAGGTATCTTTAGGTCCCATAAACCATAGTCACATGGCTACTCAATACAAAGTAGTTCGCATAACCTATTCATGGGCTGCAGAAAAGGTATGATTAGCTGAGCTATGTACGAGAGAGCTGCTGCACTGAATGTGCCAGCCTAGTCAATAGGTTTGATAAGATGGAGGGCTGAGCTGTGATTTGAACCGGTGACCTGCAGCACCAAAGGTGGGTGTGCTGCGGTGATGCCACACATGGCATCTCATGGGGAAAAGGTATCTTTAGGTCCCATAAACCATAGTCTCACATGGCTACTCAATACAAAGTAGTTGGCAGAACCTATTCATGGCCTGCAGAAAAAGTTTGAGTAGCTGAAATAGGATATGAACCAGAGAGCTGCTGCACTGAATGTGCCAGCCTAGTGAATAGGTTTGATAAGTTGACTTGCTGTCTGAGCTGGTATTTGAACCGTTCACCTGCTGCACCAAGGGTGGGTGCTCTGCTGTGATGCCATACGTCACTTTTCATGTTTGGAAGGTATCTTTAGGTCCCATAAACCATAGTCACATGGCTACTCAATACAAAGTAGTTGGCAGAACCTATTCATGGCCTGCAGAAAAGGTTTGATTAGCTGAAATGGGATATGAACCAGAGAGTTACTGCAATGAATGTGCCAGCCTAGTGAATAGGTTTGATAAGTTGACTGGCTGGCTGGGCTGGGATTTGAACTGATGACCTACTGCACCAAAGACAGGTGCTCTGCAGTGATGCCATACATGGCTTTTCATACTTGAAAGGTATCTTTAGGTCCCATACACCATAGTCACATGGCTTCTCAATACAAAGTATTTGGCAGAACCTATTCATGGCCTACAGAAAAAGTTTGATTAGCTGAAATGGGATATGAACCAGAGAGCTACTGCACTGAATGTGCCAGCATAGTTAATAGGTTTGATAAGTTGACCAGCTGGCTGAGTTGGGTTTTGAACCAGTGACCCGCTGCACCACAGGTGGGTGCTCTGCAGTGATGCCATACATGACTTTTCGTGTTGAAGAGGTATCTTTAGGTCCCATAAACCATAGTCACATGGCTACTCAATACAAATTAGTTGGCAGAACCTATTCATGGCCTGCAGAAAAGGTTTGACTAGCTGAAATGGGCAATGAAACAGAGAGCTGCTGCAATGAATGTTCCAGCCTAGTGAATATGTTTGATAAGTTAACTGGCTGGCTGAGCTGGGATTTGAACCGGTGACCTGCTGCACCAGAGGCAGGTGCTCTGCAGTGATGCCATATGTGGATTTTCTTGTGTGAAGGGTATCTTTAGGTCCCATAAACCATAGTCACATGGCTACTCAATACAAAGTAGTTGGCAGAACCTATTCATGGCCTGCAGAAAAGTTTGATTAGCTGCAATGGGATATGAACCAGAGAGCTGATGCACTGAATAGGTTTGATAACTTGACCGGCTGACTGAGCTGGAATTTGAACCAATGACCTGTTGCCCCAAAGGTGGGTGCTCTGCTGTGATGCCATTCGTGGCTTCTCTTAGTGAAAAGGCATCTTTAGGTCCCATAAACCATAGTCACATGTCTACTCAATACAAAGTAGTTGTCAGAACCTATTCATGGCCTGCAGAAAAAGTTAGACTAGCTGAAATGGGCGATGAACCAGAGAGCTGCTGCACTGAATAGATTTGATAAGTTGACTGACTGGCTGAGCTGGAATTTGAGCCAGTAACCTACTGCACCAAAGGTGGGTGCTTTGTGGTGATGCCATACATGACTTTTCATTTTGAAAGGTATCTTTAGGTCCCATAAACCATAGTCACATGGCTACTCAATACAAAGTAGTTGGCAGAACCTATTCATGGCCTGCAGAAAAGTTTGATTAGCTGCAATGGGATATAAACCAGAGAGCTGCTTCACTGAATAGGTTTGATAAGTTTACCAGCTGGCTGAGCTGGGATTTGAACCAATGACCTGCTGCACCAAAGGTTGTTGCTCTGCTGTGATGCCATACATGGATTCTCATGTTGAAAAGGTATCTTTAGGTACCATAAACCATAGTCACATGGCTACTCAATACAAAGTAGTTGGCAGAACCTATTCATGGCCTGCAGAAAAGTTTGATTAGCTGCAATGGGATATAAACCAGAGAGTTGCTTCACTGAATAGGTTTGATAAGTTGACTGGCTGGCTGAGCTGGGATTTGAACTGGTGACTTGCTGCACCAAAGGTGAGTGCTCTGTGGTGATGCAATATGTGGCTTTTCTTGTTGAAAAGGTATCTTTAGGTCCCATAAACCATAGTCACATTGCTACTCAATACAAAGTAGTTGGCAGAGCCTATTCATGGCCTGCAGAAAAAGTTTGACTAGCTGTGTTATGAACCAGAGAGCTGGTGCACTGAATGTGCCAGCCTAGTGAATAGGTTTGATAAGTTAACTGGCTGGCTAAGCTGGGATTTCAACGGGTGAGCAGCTGCATTAAAGGTGGGTGCTCTGCTGTGATTCCATACTTGGCTTCTCATGGTGAAAAGGTATCTTTAGGTCACATGGCTACTCAATACAAAATAGTTGGCAGAACCTATTCATGGCCTGCAGAAAAAGTTTGACTAGCTGGGCTATGAACCAGAGAGCTGCTGCATGGAATGTGCCAGCCTAGTGAATAGGTTTGAAAGGTTTACTGGCAGGCTGAGCTGGGATTTGAACCAGTGTCCTACTGCACCAAAGGTGGGTGATCTGCTGTGATGCCATAAAAGGCTTTCCATGTTGAAAAGGTATCTTTAGGTCCCATAAACCATAGTCACATGGCTACTCAATACAAAGTAGTTGGCAGAACCTATTCATGGCCTGCAGAAAAAGGTTGACTAGCTGAAATGAGATATGAACCAGAGAGTTGCTGCAGTGAATGTGCCAGACTAGATTTCATGAATTGACTGGCTGAGCTGGGATTTGAACCAGTGACCTGCTGCACCATAGGTGGGTGCTCTGCTGTGATTCCATACGTGGCTTCTCATGGTGAAAAGGTATCTTTAGGTCACATGGCTACTCAATACAAAATAGTTGGCAGAACCTATTTATGGCCTGCAGAAAAAGTATGATTAGCTGAGCTATGGACCAGAGAGCTGCTGCACTGAATTTGCCAGCCTAGTGAATAGGTTTGATAAGTTGACTGGGTGGCTGAGCTGGGATTTGAACCAGTGACCTTCTGCACCAAAGGAGGATGCTCTGCTGTGATGCCATACATAGCTTCCCATGGTGAAAAGATATCTTTAGGTCTGATAAACCATAGTCACATGGCTACTCACTACAAAGTAGTTGGCAGAACCTATTCATTGCCTGCAGAAAAAGGTTGACTAGCTGAAATAGGACATGAACCAGAGAGCTGCTGTACTGAATGGGCCAGCCTAGTGAATAGGTTTGATAAGTTGACTGGCTGGCTGAGCTGGGATTTGAACCGGTAACCAGCTGCACCAAAGGTGGATGCTCTGCTGTGATGCCATACGTGGCTTTTCATGTTTAGCCGGTATCTTTAGGTACCATAAACCATAGTCACATGGCTACTCAATACAAAGTAGTTGGCAGAACCTATTCATGGCCTGCAGAAAAAGGTTGACTAGCTGAAATGGGATATGAACCAGAGATTTGCTGCAGTGAATGTGCCAGCCTAGAGAATAGATTTCATGAATTGACTGGCTGAGCTGGGATTTGAACTGGTGACCTGCTGCACCAAAGGTGAGTCCTCTGCTGTGATACCATATGTGGCTTATCAAGGTGAAAAGGTATCTTTAGGTCCCATAAACCATAGTCACATTGTTACTCAATACAAAGTAGTTGGCAGAACCTATTCATGGCCTGCAGAAAACGTTTGATTAGCTGAGCTATGGAACAGAGAGCTGCTGCACTGAATTTGCCAGCCTAGTGAATAGGTTTGATAAGTTGACTGGGTGGCTGAGCTGGGATTTGAACCAGTGACCTGCTGCACCAAAGGAGGATGCTCTGCTGTGATGCCATACATAGCTTCTCATGGTAAAAAGATATCTTTAGGTCTGATAAACCATAGTCACATGGCTACTTAATACAAAGTAATTGGCAGAAACTATTCATGGCCTGCAGAAAAAGTTTGACTAGCTGAGCTATGAACCAGAGAGCTGCTGCACTGAATGTGCCAGCCTAGCGACTAGGTTTGATAAGTTGACCGGCTGGGATTTGAACTGGTGACTTGCTGCACCAAGGGTAGGTGCCATACGTGGCTTCTCATGGTGAAAGGGTATCTTTAGGTCCTATAAACCATAGTCACATGGCTACTCAATACAAAGTAGTTGGCAGAACCTATTCATGGCCTGTAGAAAAAAGTTGACTAACTGAGCTATGAACCAGAGAGCTGCTGCACTGAATGTTGCAGCCTAGGTAAGAGGTTTGATCAGCTGAGCTGGGATTTAAACCATTAACCTGCTGCACCAAAGCTGGGTGCTCTGCTGCAATGCCATATGTGGCACCCTGTGGTAAACTGGTATCTTTAGTTCCCATAAACCATAGTCACATGGCTACTTAATACAAAGTAATTGGCAGAAACTATTCATGGCCTGCAGAAAAAGTTTGACTAGCTGAGCTATGAACCAGAGAGCTGCTGCACTGAATGTGCCAGCCTAGTGAATAGGTTTGATAAGTTGACTGGCTGGCTGAGCTGGGATTTGAACCAGTGACCTGCTGCACCAAAGGTGGGTGCTCTGTGGTGATGCCATACATGGCCTTTCATGGTGAACAGGTATCTTTAGGTCCCATAAACCATAGTCACATGGCTACTCAATACAAAGTAGTTGGCAGAACCTATTCATGGCCTGCAGAAAAAGTTTGACTAGCTGAGCTATGAGCCAGAGAGCTGCTGCACATAGGTTTGATAAGTTGACTGGCTGGCTGAGCTGGGATTTGAACCGGTGACTTGATGCACCAAAGGCGGGTGTTCTGCTGCAATGCCACATGTGGATCCCTGTTCTAAAAGGGTATCTTTAGGTCCCATAAACCGTAGTCACATGGCGACTCAATAGACAGCAGTTTGTAGAACCTATTCATGGCCTGGAGAATGGGTTTGACTGGTTGAGCTGGATTTGAGTTGAGAAGTTGGTGAAGCCTATTGCTAGCCTGACTGAAAAACGTTTGACTGGCTGGCTGAGCTGCGATTTGAACTGGTGACTTGTTGCACCATTGGCAGGTGCTCTGCTGCAATGCCATATGTGGCTACCTGTGGTAAGGGGTATCTTTAGGTCCCATAAACCATAGTCACATGGCGATTCAATGCAAAGAAGTAGGTGAAGCTGGCCTGGGGAAAAAGGTTTGACTGGCAGAGCTGGGATTTGATCTAGTGACTTGTTGCACCAAAGGTGGGTGCGCTACTACAATGCCACATGTGGCACCATGCTCTTAAAGGGTATCTTTAGGTCACATAAACCGTAGTCACATGGCGACTCAATACAAAGTAGTTGGCAGAACCTATTCATGGCCTGGAGAAAAGGTTTGACTGGCTGAGCTGGGATTTGAGTTAAGAAGTGGGTGCAGCCTTTTGCCAGCCTGGGGAAGAGGTTTGATTGACTGGCTGGCCTGGGATTTGAACTGGAGGCCTGCTGCACCAAAGGAGGGTGCTCTGCTGCAATGCCATACGTGGCTCTCTGTGATCAGAGTTATCTTTAGGTCTGATAAACCGTAGTCACATGGCGATTCAATGCAAAGAAGTGGGTGAAGCTGGCCTGGGGAAAAAGGTTTGACTGGCTGAGCTGGTGACCTGCAGCACCGAAGGTGGGTGTGCTGCTGCAATGCCACATGTGGCTCCATGTTTTTAATGGGTATCTTTAGGTCCCATAAACCGTAGTCACATGGCGACTCAATACAAAGCAGTTTGTAGAACCTATTCATGGCCTGGAGAAAGGGTTTGACTGGGTGAGCTGGGATTTGAGTTGAGAAGCGGCAATCGCTGGCCTGGTTGAAAATGTTTAACTGACCGGCTGCCTGAACCGGTGACCTGCTGCAGTGCTATATGTGGCTACCTGTAGCATAGTGTAACTTTAGGTCCCATAAACCGTAGTCACATGGTGACTCGATACAAAGTAGGTGGTAGAACCTATTCATGGCCTGGAGAAAGGGTTTGACTGGCTGAGCTGGCATTTGAGTTAAGAAGTGGGTGAAGCCTATTGCTAGCCTAGTTGAAAAAGTTGGACTCACTGGCTGGCTGAGCTGGGATTTGAATCGGTGACCTGCTGCACCAAGGGTGGGTGCTCTGCTGCAATGCCACATGTTTCTCCCTGTTGTAAGATGGAATCTTTAGGTCCCATAAACCGTAGTCACATGGTGACTCAATGCAAAGAAGTGGGTGAAGCTGGCCTGGGGAAAAAAGTTTGCCCAGCTGAGCTGGGATTTGAACTGGTGACCTGCCGCACTTTAGGTGGGTGCTCTGCTACAATGCCATCAGTGTTTCCCTGTTGTAGGAGGGTATCATTAGGTCCCATAAACTGTAGTCACATGGTAACTCTATACAAAGAAGTAGGTGAGGCCTATTGCCTGCCTGAGGAAGAGGCTTGACCATGGCAACTCAACACACAGAAGTGGGTGAAGCCTATTGCTGGCCTGGGGAAAATGTTTGACCAGCTGACTGGCTGAGCTGCAATTTGAACTGATGCCTTACTGCACTACAGGTGGGTGCTCTGTTGCAATTCCACATGTGTCTTTCCGTTGTAAGAGGGTATCTTTAGGTGCCATAAACCGTAGTTTAACCGTAGGTGACTCAATACAAAAAAGTTTGTGGAACCAAAAGTTTGACTGGCTGAGCTGAGATTTGAGTTGAGAAGTGGGTGAAGCCTAATGCTAGCCTTGTTGAAAAATGTTTGACTCTTTGGCTGGCTGAGCTGGGATTTGCATTGATGACCTGCTGCACATAAGGTGGGTTCTCTGTTGCAATGCCGCATGTGTCTCCCTCTTGTAAAAGGGTATCATTAGGTCCCTTAAACCGTAGTCAAATGGCGACTCTATACAAAGTAGTTGGCAGAACCTATTCATGGCCTGGAGAAAGGGTTTGACTGGCTGAGATGGGATTTGAACTGTTGGCCTGCTGCTCTATGCCATATGTGTCTCACTCTAGTGAAAGGTCCCATGAACCATAGTCACATGGCAGCTCAATATGAAGAAGTGGGTGAAGCCTATTGCTGGCCTGGGGAAAAGGTTTGACCAGATGACTGGTTGAGCTGGGATTTGAACTGGTGACCTGCTGCACCAAAGGTAGGTGCTCTGCTGCAATGCCACATGGGGCTCCCTGTTTTTAATGGGTATCTCTAGGTCTTATAACCTGTAGTCATATGGCGACTCATTACAAAGCAGTTTGTAGAACCTATTCATGGCCTGGAGAAAGGGATTGACTAGCTGAGCTGGGATTTGAGTTGAGAAGTGGGTGAAGCCTATTGCTGGCCTGGTTGAAAAAGTTTGACTCACTGGCTGGCTGACCTGGAGATGTGATGCACCAATGGTGGGTGCTTTGCTGCAATGCCACATGAGGCTCCATGTTGTTGAAAGGTATCTTTAGGTCTTCTAAACCGTAGTCACATGGCAGCTCAATACAAAGAAGTGGATGAGAGCTATTGCCTGCCTGAGGAAGAGGTTTGACCATGGCAACTCAATACAAAGAAGTGGGTGAAACCTATTGCTGGCCTGAAGGAATGGTTTAACCAGTTGATTGGCTGAGCTGGGATTTGAATTGGTGACCTACTGCACTAAAGGTGGGTGCTCTGCTGCAATGCCACATGTGGCTACCTGTTGTTAAAGGGTATCTTTAGGTCCTATAAACTGTAGTAACATGGCAGCTCAATACAAAGAAGTGGGTGAGGCCTATTGTCTGCCTGAGGAAGAGGTTTGACCATGGCAACTCAATACAAAGAAGTGGGTGAAACCTATTGCTGGCCTGAAGGAATGGTTTAACCAGTTGATTGGCTGAGCTGGGATTTGAATTGGTGACCTACTGCACTAAAGGTGGGTGCTCTGCTGCAATGCCACATGTGGCTACCTGTTGTTAAAGGGTATCTTTAGGTCCTATAAACTGTAGTAACATGGCAGCTCAATACAAAGAAGTGGGTGAGGCCTATTGTCTGCCTGAGGAAGAGGTTTGACCATGGCAACTCAATACAAAGAAGTGGGTGAAACCTATTGCTGGCCTGAAGGAATGGTTTAACCAGTTGATTGGCTGAGCTGGGATTTGAATTGGTGACCTACTGCACTAAAGGTGGGTGCTCTGCTGCAATGCCACATGTGGCTACCTGTTGTTAAAGGGTATCTTTAGGTCCTATAAACTGTAGTAACATGGCAGCTCAATACAAAGAAGTGGGTGAGGCCTATTGTCTGCCTGAGGAAGAGGTTTGACCATGGCAACTCAATACAAAGAAGTGGGTGAAACCTATTGCTGGCCTGAAGGAATGGTTTAACCAGTTGATTGGCTGAGCTGGGATTTGAATTGGTGACCTACTGCACTAAAGGTGGGTGCTCTGCTGCAATGCCACATGTGGCTACCTGTTGTTAAAGGGTATCTTTAGGTCCTATAAACTGTAGTAACATGGCAGCTCAATACAAAGAAGTGGGTGAGGCCTATTGTCTGCCTGAGGAAGAGGTTTGACCATGGCAACTCAATACAAAGAAGTGGGTGAAACCTATTGCTGGCCTGAAGGAATGGTTTAACCAGTTGATTGGCTGAGCTGGGATTTGAATTGGTGACCTACTGCACTAAAGGTGGGTGCTCTGCTGCAATGCCACATGTGGCTACCTGTTGTTAAAGGGTATCTTTAGGTCCTATAAACTGTAGTAACATGGCAGCTCAATACAAAGAAGTGGGTGAGGCCTATTGTCTGCCTGAGGAAGAGGTTTGACCATGGCAACTCAATACAAAGAAGTGGGTGAAACCTATTGCTGGCCTGAAGGAATGGTTTAACCAGTTGATTGGCTGAGCTGGGATTTGAATTGGTGACCTACTGCACTAAAGGTGGGTGCTCTGCTGCAATGCCACATGTGGCTACCTGTTGTTAAAGGGTATCTTTAGGTCCTATAAACTGTAGTAACATGGCAGCTCAATACAAAGAAGTGGGTGAGGCCTATTGTCTGCCTGAGGAAGAGGTTTGACCATGGCAACTCAATACAAAGAAGTGGGTGAAACCTATTGCTGGCCTGAAGGAATGGTTTAACCAGTTGATTGGCTGAGCTGGGATTTGAATTGGTGACCTACTGCACTAAAGGTGGGTGCTCTGCTGCAATGCCACATGTGGCTACCTGTTGTTAAAGGGTATCTTTAGGTCCTATAAACTGTAGTAACATGGCAGCTCAATACAAAGAAGTGGGTGAGGCCTATTGTCTGCCTGAGGAAGAGGTTTGACCATGGCAACTCAATACAAAGAAGTGGGTGAAACCTATTGCTGGCCTGAAGGAATGGTTTAACCAGTTGATTGGCTGAGCTGGGATTTGAATTGGTGACCTACTGCACTAAAGGTGGGTGCTCTGCTGCAATGCCACATGTGGCTACCTGTTGTTAAAGGGTATCTTTAGGTCCTATAAACTGTAGTAACATGGCAGCTCAATACAAAGAAGTGGGTGAGGCCTATTGTCTGCCTGAGGAAGAGGTTTGACCATGGCAACTCAATACAAAGAAGTGGGTGAAACCTATTGCTGGCCTGAAGGAATGGTTTAACCAGTTGATTGGCTGAGCTGGGATTTGAATTGGTGACCTACTGCACTAAAGGTGGGTGCTCTGCTGCAATGCCACATGTGGCTACCTGTTGTTAAAGGGTATCTTTAGGTCCTATAAACTGTAGTAACATGGCAGCTCAATACAAAGAAGTGGGTGAGGCCTATTGTCTGCCTGAGGAAGAGGTTTGACCATGGCAACTCAATACAAAGAAGTGGGTGAAACCTATTGCTGGCCTGAAGGAATGGTTTAACCAGTTGATTGGCTGAGCTGGGATTTGAATTGGTGACCTACTGCACTAAAGGTGGGTGCTCTGCTGCAATGCCACATGTGGCTACCTGTTGTTAAAGGGTATCTTTAGGTCCTATAAACTGTAGTAACATGGCAGCTCAATACAAAGAAGTGGGTGAGGCCTATTGTCTGCCTGAGGAAGAGGTTTGACCATGGCAACTCAATACAAAGAAGTGGGTGAAACCTATTGCTGGCCTGAAGGAATGGTTTAACCAGTTGATTGGCTGAGCTGGGATTTGAATTGGTGACCTACTGCACTAAAGGTGGGTGCTCTGCTGCAATGCCACATGTGGCTACCTGTTGTTAAAGGGTATCTTTAGGTCCTATAAACTGTAGTAACATGGCAGCTCAATACAAAGAAGTGGGTGAGGCCTATTGTCTGCCTGAGGAAGAGGTTTGACCATGGCAACTCAATACAAAGAAGTGGGTGAAACCTATTGCTGGCCTGAAGGAATGGTTTAACCAGTTGATTGGCTGAGCTGGGATTTGAATTGGTGACCTACTGCACTAAAGGTGGGTGCTCTGCTGCAATGCCACATGTGGCTACCTGTTGTTAAAGGGTATCTTTAGGTCCTATAAACTGTAGTAACATGGCAGCTCAATACAAAGAAGTGGGTGAGGCCTATTGTCTGCCTGAGGAAGAGGTTTGACCATGGCAACTCAATACAAAGAAGTGGGTGAAACCTATTGCTGGCCTGAAGGAATGGTTTAACCAGTTGATTGGCTGAGCTGGGATTTGAATTGGTGACCTACTGCACTAAAGGTGGGTGCTCTGCTGCAATGCCACATGTGGCTACCTGTTGTTAAAGGGTATCTTTAGGTCCTATAAACTGTAGTAACATGGCAGCTCAATACAAAGAAGTGGGTGAGGCCTATTGTCTGCCTGAGGAAGAGGTTTGACCATGGCAACTCAATACAAAGAAGTGGGTGAAACCTATTGCTGGCCTGAAGGAATGGTTTAACCAGTTGATTGGCTGAGCTGGGATTTGAATTGGTGACCTACTGCACTAAAGGTGGGTGCTCTGCTGCAATGCCACATGTGGCTACCTGTTGTTAAAGGGTATCTTTAGGTCCTATAAACTGTAGTAACATGGCAGCTCAATACAAAGAAGTGGGTGAGGCCTATTGTCTGCCTGAGGAAGAGGTTTGACCATGGCAACTCAATACAAAGAAGTGGGTGAAACCTATTGCTGGCCTGAAGGAATGGTTTAACCAGTTGATTGGCTGAGCTGGGATTTGAATTGGTGACCTACTGCACTAAAGGTGGGTGCTCTGCTGCAATGCCACATGTGGCTACCTGTTGTTAAAGGGTATCTTTAGGTCCTATAAACTGTAGTAACATGGCAGCTCAATACAAAGAAGTGGGTGAGGCCTATTGTCTGCCTGAGGAAGAGGTTTGACCATGGCAACTCAATACAAAGAAGTGGGTGAAACCTATTGCTGGCCTGAAGGAATGGTTTAACCAGTTGATTGGCTGAGCTGGGATTTGAATTGGTGACCTACTGCACTAAAGGTGGGTGCTCTGCTGCAATGCCACATGTGGCTACCTGTTGTTAAAGGGTATCTTTAGGTCCTA
Organism: Limnodynastes dumerilii; assembly: GCA_011038615.1. Taxonomy (NCBI): domain Eukaryota; kingdom Metazoa; phylum Chordata; class Amphibia; order Anura; family Limnodynastidae; genus Limnodynastes; species Limnodynastes dumerilii. The sequence continues at coordinate 12,684 of WWET01005357.1, forward strand.
TAAACTGTAGTAACATGGCAGCTCAATACAAAGAAGTGGGTGAGGCCTATTGTCTGCCTGAGGAAGAGGTTTGACCATGGCAACTCAATACAAAGAAGTGGGTGAAACCTATTGCTGGCCTGAAGGAATGGTTTAACCAGTTGATTGGCTGAGCTGGGATTTGAATTGGTGACCTACTGCACTAAAGGTGGGTGCTCTGCTGCAATGCCACATGTGGCTACCTGTTGTTAAAGGGTATCTTTAGGTCCTATAAACTGTAGTAACATGGCAGCTCAATACAAAGAAGTGGGTGAGGCCTATTGTCTGCCTGAGGAAGAGGTTTGACCATGGCAACTCAATACAAAGAAGTGGGTGAAACCTATTGCTGGCCTGAAGGAATGGTTTAACCAGTTGATTGGCTGAGCTGGGATTTGAATTGGTGACCTACTGCACTAAAGGTGGGTGCTCTGCTGCAATGCCACATGTGGCTACCTGTTGTTAAAGGGTATCTTTAGGTCCTATAAACTGTAGTAACATGGCAGCTCAATACAAAGAAGTGGGTGAGGCCTATTGTCTGCCTGAGGAAGAGGTTTGACCATGGCAACTCAATACAAAGAAGTGGGTGAAACCTATTGCTGGCCTGAAGGAATGGTTTAACCAGTTGATTGGCTGAGCTGGGATTTGGGGTTGATGCTGATTGGTGGGAGGTCCTTTAAATAGGGTTACCCGGGAACACTCCCCTGTCGGCTATAGCGTCTGGTGTATTCCTGCGTCCTGCCTGCGATTGATAGCGTGTTTTCCTCGTGCATCTGCCTTAGATTTATTTGGTCTTTATCCTTTGTTTACCTTCTGTTACGCTTGCCTGCCTCTGTCTTGTTGTCTGCCCTGTCTGTGGTTCTCAGCGTGCGGTGCGAGTAGCTTGGTACTCGCACTGGCAGCTGGGCTCCTTTGTCCGGTACAGCGTCCTCCTTGTCGAGTGTTGTGAGTTTTCCATCTCTCACTTTCTGTACCTGCTCTGAGTTTTCCATGTACTCAGAGCTCTGTTGTGCCACTGTACTTTCCATTTTGCAGTGTGTATTCCACTGTGTGTACCATCTCTGCAGTGTTTATTCCGCTGTGTGTACCGTCTCCGCAGTGTGTATTCCACTGTGGCTACCATCTCCGCAGTGTGTATCCCACTGTGTGTTGTATCTCCACAGTGTGTATCTCACTGTGTGTACCATCCTCGCAGTGTGTGTATATCCCGCTGTGTGTACCAATGTGTGTATTCTGCTGAGTGCACCATCATCCCGCCTGGTCAGCTGTGGTTGTCAGCTTCTGTGAGCAGTGTGTGCCTGTCATCTGTACCCTGCCTGTGGGGGCACTTATTATTACATTGTAGCTACCAGTGAGTGCCTCCCATTCAACCAGTTCCTGTTGACTCGTGCTATTTCCACTCTGCCATTTCTCAGGTGCTTGCTGGAGTCCTGCCTTCTCTGTTCACTCAGGTGGATCCTGTTATCCTGTATTCTTACCCAGTATCTGGTCTGTGGGTTCCAGCCGTTATCTTGTATGTCTGGGTTTCTGACAACCATCTTGTATGCACAGGTTTATGTTTGTGTAGTTCTGATCTATTCTGACTCATTGTCCTGTGAGCAAGGGTTCCTGCAGAGTCATTTTTACACACAGGTTCCTGGTTGTGAGTCGGTTCCAGTGCAGGCCCCTTCGCTGCAGATCTTCCTTGGGGGCTATCGCCGGGGGCCGCAACCTGCTCCTCTCCAGCAGCCAAATCCATCCCCACCATCAGGGGCTCTGGTGAAAACCTGGTCTGGGGTTAGACTCTGCACCTCGGTGAGAAACCGCCTTGACAAATGTAACATACAGGAGAAAAACCATTCATAAGTTCCGCATATGTACTGTGGAAGGGACCATAGATATTGTCCTTTCATATGTTTCATAACAATAGTAATACATGAGAATACATTTGACAAATGTCACAAAGTTGAGAGTGGGATACTAGACAATATATGGTAGTAGCATGTGTAGCATAATAATGATTTAGGAGCAAAAATACATAAAAATTACTTTAAAGACCGCATCTACGCAATCTACATAATGAAACGCTATGTAAATTGCATAAAATGCTTAGTAGCTAGAATCATAAAATTAGGCACGTATGTGGAAAATTAGGGGGTTGTGAATCCGGCCCTGCATTATTATTTCTGAAGGTAATAAGAGAAACAGATTTTAAAAAAATGTATTGTAATAGACAGTTATATATACTATATAAATACTGAGAAATCAGCATAGATTTTGAGGTAAACAAATGTGCCCATGTTAGTTAATGTATATGAACATTAACATTTTGGAAATAATGTTTTATTACAAGAAACTGAAATTCAACAATTTACTTTCAGATGTATATGGCCTGACTGCAACTGTACTGAGTTCAAGCCTATAATTCGATGGGAAATTGATTGTTGCTAACAGGAAGGAGCAGAAAAATGTGACAGGTACTAGTGGCGTTTTCAGTGACAGATGCCATATGGTGCCGACACTGTCTATGATGTTATATATTCATTGTAGCCTATCCATCTCACAACCTATTACAAGTTACAACCTTACAGTAATCACATATCTATCTGTCACAGCTTGGTAGTCTTCTCTGACAGCACCACTCTGCAATCCATCACAGAGTAATTACACTCACCAATGACCACACATGTATACATGTTGACCTATACCCTGGGCTCTCCAGATATGTAAAACTATAAGCTGAAATAACATACTTGTACAAAGTATGTCATAGCCAAGACTTGAAGTAAGCAAAGGGTAAAAAAAGAAAAATATAAAATAATAATGGCCAAGATTGTGCGGGGTCTGGATCTGGCCATTATTATTATTATTTTTTTATACCTTTGTTCCCCTTACTAGTACCACTGGTTGAGAAACCCTGCATTACATAGTTCATATGTGTGTATGTTATGATAAACATACCATAATATGTGCACACCTAACATTCCAGAACTGTCCCACCTTCTATTTATTGGGTGTGGGGCTCCGGTCCGAACGGCCGATTTTGGAATCGGCCGTTTCCTCCCTAGCCAGTTGCTATGCCACAGCAATCGATCTACGGAGCACCGAAAGCTCCGTGGTCCGAAAAGTTAAGAAAAATAGTCCCCCACTCCTTTCCCTAATTCTAACCCTAACCCTCTCACTACCCTAACCATAACCCTCCCTTCCTGGCAGCCTGACCTTAACCCTCCCTTACTTTCAGCCTGACCCTAACCTACCATCTCCCGCAACCTGACCCTAAACCTCCCTCCCCTGTATTCTGACCCTAACAATCCCTACCCCACACAGAGAGTTTACTCACCTGTTCCATGTCTGGAGATAGCAGCGGCGGAGGGATATCGCTAACGGCGGAGGGATATTGCTAATTGTGAAAGTGAAAGGGTGATGTATGCTGAACGGCATACTCACCCATTCATTAAAAAAAAAGTCTGAATGGGTAAGTATTCGAAAAAGGGACATCCGAAAAGGAACTTTTGGATGTCCCTTTCTTGGAAATTTCGGATGCACAGATGCATGTTGTTGTATACATATTTAAACAGATTAATATGAATAAATATTATTATAAAACTAGTCATTTTATTGCACTTAATTATATATTTCATACCTAAATACTATTGGAATTTGGCAACCAACACATGCAGCAACATCAATGGCTCACAGCTCGCTCACCCACGAGACATTTACAGGTATGTGGTGACCTGTGTCTTAACGTAGCTTTTAAACCACTGAGTGCTGTAATTTGCAGGTTACATTGCTTAGACTGAACAGTCCTCCTGAGTAACACTGATCATCATAAAAGACCTTGAAAATTCATGTTGTTATATTCTTCTCAACGCACATACAGGTGGTTAAGCTTTATTACATTTCCAACTGTCTTACTATTGTTTTTCTGCATGAATTTCAGTGTGTTTCTAATCCTTATAAATATATATGATCCTTATTCCAAAAAGTGTTAAAAATTAGCATTTTTCTGTTGCCTAGTTATAAGAACATAATTTTCTTATATTACTTACTTTTATTTAGTGTTAAATGAATAAAATAAAAAGATAGAATTAAATATAGTTATAGGGCCTTGGAACAAAACTGAATTGGTAATCTTTTAATTCACATTCAGTACTTAGTAAGTATTAATGTCTTGTCACTTGGGCAATGGAAAGGTGTAGTGTTGGGCTGTGCTTTGGACATCAGTTAGCCTTAATCTGCCCTGGAACCTGCCTATCACTGACACTTTCAGCTGCCTGTCTTCTTTTTGTACGCTCTTGTTTTGCTGGGCTCCACCCTTGGCTTGAGGCATTGAAGTAATGTAATCATACCCCTCTTCTTCACCACAGCTCTATTACTATGTTCATTGAACTGAGTGCAGGGCATTGGTTAACATATCACTGTTTAAGCACTGGGTCCTGTCCACAGTGTCATGAGAGATTGTATATGTATTATTTGTGTGTATTTGATGTTTTAAAGTGTAGAAACTTACACGAGAAACACGTTTATGGGTATAAAACCACATGATAAGCTAAAAGGAAGGACTACCCACAACTGTTTGTGGCCCATAAATTGATTGAGCAACTATCATTTTGTGGAAATTCATAGAAGCAGATTTTGGGGACATTCAAACCGGGAGGACATGAAGAAAGAGTAGCTGTTACATTTTCCGTACCGTCCCTTGTAATATTTTCTTTGCAAAAATCTGTAGAAACTTCCAAAGTTGAAATTCTGGTGTTCACAAACTAAAATTTAGGATCCTCTATATCGAGGACGAATGCAGGCTGATTACATTTCTGGATACATTTAGATGTCAAGTATGAAATAGCACAATGATTTTACTGTTATATGGGTTATTTTATGATTCCACCCTATCATTCTATCAATCATTCTCTTTGCAGTGCATAAAAATAAAAAAATTGGAAAATGTATGGCTTAAAGAAATATCTAGCCTGGTCTCTTCCAGATATGTATCTCAGATAGTAATTGCACATAGTCTTGCATCATAGGGACATGTCGTATTTAGTGGGTGCCACATCTCTTGCTTCTTCTGCTAGGGCTGCTTCAGGTTTTTCTTGCTGAGTCCAAGTTAGCTGCAATGCGCCATCTTCTGAGTCTACATGCAAGAGAATAGCATCTTCAAGGGACAAAAGACAGGGCTGGTGCTAAGATGTTTGGCGCCCCCCTGCAAACTTTAAATTTGCACCCACCTGTTTAACAATTTCACATTATAGTTAATAGAGTATAGTATAGTTGTAAGCGTCATAAAACTCAATCTTGTAACCACAATAAAAGAAAGTAAATCATAGTCACTACTATACAATACAAACAGCCTCCTAGTCTCCAATATAATATTCCCACTTCATCCTAAACACTGCCACACAATACAGACTATGGGCCTGATCCAGACCTTGTTAAGTGCATGAACTTAGTTACACCTGGGCTAAACCATGTTGATTGCAGGGGAGTCATATTTCATCTGTTGCAAACAGTATTAGAGTTGAGAGGTGATGTTTCCTATCCCAAATCTAAATAACAGTGTGATAGTAAAGCTGGTCAGTATCTGTGTGCAGTAAGCAATTTAAAGATATATCCCTGCATGCAAAGAACACAATATACTTGACATGGTTTAGCCCAGGTGTAACTAAGTTAATGCACTTAACAAGGTCTGGATCCAGCCCTATATATCTTAGTGACAGCCATACTATACAGATATTATCCTAGTGACCGCTATACCATACAGATCGCCATACAATACAGATTGCATCCCTTTGACCACTGGATGATAAATTCAACATTTTTGTAACCACAATGCAGTTAAAAAAGGCCTCCTTGGGAAAACAGAAAACATTTGTAACCACAATACAAAAGAATCACAGCCTTTTAAGCGCTTTACTGTTATCTAGTTAGTGTGTGTGTACAGTATATATATCCATCCAATCTCTTCCTCCTTGCATGTATCCAGTCTTCCAATATTCCACATCATGTGTCTCTAGCCCCCCAGTATCCCCATTATGTGGCTCCAGCCCCCCCAGTATCCCCATCATGTCTCTGCAGCCACACAGTATCCTTATCATGTGGCTCCAGCCCCCCCAGTATCCCTATCATGTGCCTCAAGACCACAGAATCCTCATCATGTGTATCCAGCACCCCAGTATCCCCATCATGTGTTTCTAGCCCCCTAGTAACCCTATCATCTTTCTTCCTCCTTCCTTCCAGACCTCATATAGCCCTCATATAGGATCCTGTATGAACCTCTGCGGCTGTTACATAGAGCAGCTGAAAGGAATTTTCCAATCAGTTGCTCTATGTAATGGCAGCCACCAGAGTGGTGAGGGGGAGGATGACCACCAGCACCTCTCCTGCCTGGCTCAGGATGCAGCATGCATCCCCTCACAGAGCACAGAGCCTGGATGAAGAGAAGATAGTACATATGAAATTGAAAGGTTATCTTGCTGTGCACATATATGCCTTTATCATGGTAAGTAATTTGGCATCAGCCTAAACTTTCAATAATACATATTTTGAACTGTCCTGGATCAGTTTAAACAAAAATACATACAAATACCTAAGTAATAAATGAAGCACAAATTGCATAAGGCATTCATCCTTCCATTCCTTTGCTCTCATAACTTAATGAAAACACACATGACATTTAACTAAGCGGTAGAGCAGTGGTTCTCAACCTGACGTTTGTACTAGTTACACAATATAAAATGTTGTCAAGTAACATTGAAAAATCCACTTCTATCCTCATTGCCCTCTACTCTCTCCTTTTCTTACCTGCATCACTTCCAACACCCTCAATAATCTTGATATTAGAACATGTACTCCTTAACCCTTTAAAATATTTGCTCAGTCCTATGTTCCCTCCCTTTTGTATATTGTATTTGTAATATTATCATCTAGAACCATACCTATTCCCAATATATATTTATTACATATTTATGTCATAAATGTGGTGGTGCCCCTCCCCCACCACCTAACCCATTTACTCCCAGTACTCCCTCATGTGCCTCCAGCACCTCCCCCCAGTACTCCCATCATGTGTCTCCGGCCCCCACCCCAGTACTCCCATCATGTGCCTCCAGGCTTCAGCCACCCCTCTCCCCAGGTTTTCTTACCTTACGTGTGTCCTACGAGCGGCTAGAATTGAAGTCCTGCGGTGGTTGAGACTTGCAAGGGAAATGAAGTCCCGTGGTCACAGGCTTCTCTAGAATATCCTAGCTATGTAAGGGCTACTTGACCATGAAGGAAAGTGATGGAGTGCTGCGTCAATGACCTGGCCTTCACAATCACCCGACCTAAACCCAATTGAGATGGTTTAGGATGAGTTGGACCGCAGAGTGAAGGATAAGCAGCTAACAAGTGCTTAACACCTCTGGGAACTCCTTCAAGACTGTTGGAAAATCATTCCAGGACACTACCTCATGAAGCTAATTGAGAGAATGCCAAGAGTGTGCAAAAGCTGTCATCAGAGCAAAAGGGGGCTACTTTGAGGAATCTAAAATATAAAACATATTCTGATTTGTTTAACACTTTTTTGTTGACAACTTAATTCCATTTGTGTTCTTTCATAGTTTATGTCTTCAGTATTAATCTACAATGTAGAAAATAATTGTGTCCAAACTTTTGACTGGTACTGTCAAAGCAATATAGTCCAAATTATCCAAAACTATAATAATTTAAAACACTTTGAACATTAAACAGAGAACACCATTACAAACACATTAAACACTAACTAAAAAAATGAATTGCTGAATTCCTTTTTTACATGCTGCCAGCCTATATTACATTTCTCCAGACTAAACATCTAGGGAGAGAGATATTCTCTGATAAAGTGTATGAGCAATGAAAGGAGAGTCTGGAAGAGGTCCAGCAGGCTTGTGCGTCTATTCAGCTGTCTGTAACCAAACTTTTAAGCTGCTCAGTTCTGTAATTTGTTAAAACAAATATTCATAAAGGTGAGCCCTTGTCACTCCAAACATTAAAAGCTTAAATTACTTTAATCTAGGCTGTTAGGAATCCATATTTATGCACTAATTATAGAACTAATGATATACAGCTTTTCTGCAACAATTATGGCAGCAGATTAAATCCAGTACTAACTGACCTCATACATAATCATTGTCTTGTCTTTGTCCCAGGTCAATAAGTGATGCAAAATATACAATATGCAAAGTTCTTGTTTATAAAAAAATATATGTACAAATATAAATATATCACCAATATAACAACTTGCTACCCCTGCATCCGGAGGCCACAGTGCTGTCGCCAGCCGCACCTTCATAGAGCAGTGACTAATCTGCGTATGCATGGACAGATTTTGTTTCCTATGTCTCATATACACATATGGCTGCATATATACCAGTGTACTGAGGTAATGTCTGTGAACTGGTTTACAACAGTGGGGTATTTGTATCAATATAGCCATCTCTTCTATTATTTTGACAATGAGAAGGCATATAACACAAACATATAGGCATTGCATTGTATTATTTTATATCATAATAAAGGTCCCTAAAGGTTCCTGGGGGAATACTTTAGTCTGGGGTATAGATAATAAATTTACATTTGATATTCTACCACAACCTCACTTCTGCTACCGCCTGTTATAGTAAAACTCTATGGACCTGATTCATGCACGGACAATGCCTTTCCTGCCTTCCCCTCCTCGGCTAATCTAAATCCCCCCCACACTTTTAACTAAACACTTCCTGAGGCGGCATTGGGCCGCCTCTTTCTAATCAAACTACTGGTACATAGATTGTGTAAATTACCTACTATGCATGCGTCGTAGGTCATTTCGGAAGATTACGAGCTTAAGAAGCCAGAGCTCCAGTATATAAACTTTAATATGCACAGTATAACTCTGGTAACTCTGATATTTCCAGTATCCATAGTATAACTTCCAGTGCTGAATGTGTATTAATATGTTATATACTGAAATTTTGCTGAAAGGGTGGTAACGTTTTATGTATGATACTTGTAGAAGGGCAGCATGACCCATAAATTTCAAGACAAGAGCCATATTTTTACCTGTTAGAGCCTGCATGTTGGGAAGCCTGCTACGGGTAATTACTGCAGCAATTCTCCCATTGCAGAATGTGGAAAACCTACACATACTACTGTTTCCAGCTAAAGACTCATGTGTCACTTAAATTGATCTGTAAAGTGCATTTTTATCCACTCAGTTCTGTTGGCTATCAACAGAGATATCACTTTTCATCAGAGGCGTAACTAACGTGGGTTTTGTAGGGCTTGTGCCCCAGGTTCCGATGGCGCCCAGCTGATGTGGGCGCAATCGGAGCCTTAGGGCATGAGTCCTACTAAACATTAACTTGTTTTTTTTCCCCGTTGGACTCCTTTTCCATGAGTCACAGCGGATAGCAGGCATCACAGCGGGGGGGGGGGGGGGGGGGGAACGCCCAGCTGATGTGGGCGCAATCGGAGCCTTAGGGCATGAGACCTACTAAACCCAACTTGTTTTTTTTCCCCGTTGGACTCCTTTTCCAAGAGTTACAGCGGGTAGCAGGCATCACAGCGGGGGGTGTGTGTGGTGAATACAGACGCCGACGCGACCTTGGGGGTCATGTCAGCATCTGTATTCACTGCACGCACCACCTGACAATGCAGAGAGCGCGCCGCGGAGGTGAGAGAGGAGAGGGTAAGTAAACTGTAACTGGGGGCTGCACTAAGGATTGAAACTATATTATGGGGGTGCACTAAGGACTGAAACTATAATGGGGCTGCACAAAGGACTGAAACTATATTATGGGGGTGCACTAAGGACTGAAACGATATGGGGGTGCACTAAGGTCTAAAACTATATAATAGGGGTGCACTAAGGACTTTTGGGATTTGCCCCAGGTTCCATTTACCCTAGATATGCCCCTGCTTTTCATTTATCTGAAAATCATTTCACAGCGATTCAAGTAATCAGTTTACTAAGGGGTGAGTTTAATCGCCAGTAAAAATAACCACACACCGCAGCAAATCTCCAGCGTGCCGGATTTACTAAGGGACGAGTTTAAGTAGCGATTTTTGGCGATGTCTGACAATTTCAATCACAGCGAGATTGTGTTAAACTCGTGTACCTTTTAATACTTTGTAGTGTTGTTATATTTTACATCACTTGTGTTTAAATTATTAAACAGGTTGCCACAAAATGCCATTGTATATAAAGTAACAATAACCCTAATTTTCTAGCCCATGTGAGGTCATTTTTATAACCCTAATGATTAGATGCTGACCAATTGCCAGCGATTTCAGCAAACTCGCCTCTCACAACCATCTCTTTATTCTCTGGCGCTTTTTGGGCTAATTATGAGCGACCTCTTAATAAATCCAGCGATTCTGACTTTAAAAAATTGCCATGGCAATATAAACTACGGCAATTTTGAAAAACCGATATCTCTTATGTCTCTGGGGAGTTTTAAGCGCGTTTACTATAGTAAATATGACGTGTACAAATTCACTGGTAAATACAACTAAACTCTGGCGATTTTAACAAACACGACTTTAGTAAATCCGGCCCCAGTAGTTTCTATAGTTACTGTCTACTGAGACTAAGATATGGTTGTTTTAATAAAGAGCTTATTGTACCTTTCACCTTTATTAAGAGTTTATAACTGAATTTTACACAGAGATACTAAGTATTATAAGTGACCACAGTATTTATTGTATTGACATAGACAGAGTTTTTTTGATAATTCTTAATAGCGATTTCTATCTTCTGAATATAAAGTTAGTCTATGTGTGAATATATATTTGCCTTTTTTTTTTCCTGAAAATAAGGATGTAATGACTTTACTTAAAAAACGTGTGCACATGCACACGTGCTTATTTGCGCTCTGACCAGGCCTAGTGTCTAAAAGTGGAACAGACCACACGCCCTGTTAACAGTCTAAACCCAAACCCTTGGGTCAATGGGATTCAATTGCCGGCTGCCAAACAATTACTATTAAGAATGGGTACTTATTTCTCTGTTCCAAATATCTGCAGGCTGTGGTGCCTGCAGCTAGTGTAAGGCTAGGGTTAGGGCTTATAGGGAAGGTTAGGGTTAGGCTGCAGGGGAAAGAGGGTTAGGGCTGCAGGGCATGGAGGGTTAGGGTTAGGGTTTAATAAGGGGAAGGTTAGGTTTAAGGAAGGGATAAGGGTAGGAATAAGTAAAAACACTTACCTTTCGGCAGCTGACTCTTTTGCAGGAATGTGATTGCAGGAGTCGTATCTCCACCACAGTCTCTATTCAGCTGTCGTATGATGGTCTTTCGAAAATCAGACCATAATACCGGCAAACCACACTCGGACCAATAACAGTAAGCAGGAAAAAAATACCCAGACATTACCTCTGAAGTGGTAATACATACAGATTTGATATTTTGTCCATGGCCTCCAGAAATAAACACAGTGTTTTGTAGTAAGACTGTACCAATGACCTACAGAGTGGCTGCTACTTCCTCCCCCTGTGCAACCAGGAATCTGAATAGTCCTTATCATTTCCTTGTTACGTTGCATATAAAAGTGTGTTGGGGCCGGTCATCAGTCTCTTAGGTTAATCATTTTCTATAATAAACACATATTTCAACTCACCCAGGACCTGAATAGTGATCTTGCTGACTAGACTGCAATTTATGGCTCAAGGGATTTAAAGGAGTAGCATTAGGAATGGAATGCAAAGTGACCTTCTTAGACCCATGAAGCACATTATATGAGACTAAATTACAGAGAGATGGCATTGATATAACTGAATATTACAGCAGGATGGCATTGACATGAGGGAGAATTACAGAGGGTTTGCATAATATGGAAATAATAATCACACAATTTCTCTCTGAATTGTATAATGTAACTGTCAGCATTTTATACAAGATCAGTGAAAAAAAAAAGTGTGACCATAATTTTGTGTAGTATAACCGAGCCAATGTGTTATGAATACCTGGGGTTTGATGCAAGGATTGCAGGAGACCAAGAACTGAAGTAGAGATTTATTGCAGGTAGCAGAAAAACAGAACAGATATACTCTATAAAAAAATAACAAGAAGTGACTATACATAAGTACAAGATTACAGATTCCAGGTAAATACACAGGTGAGCGATAATGGGTATCAGGCAGGGTATATAGGTAATAGACACTGATAAATGTGGAATGCAGACAAGCATAGGCAGATAGCAGGAACACGGCAGAGACCAGCAAGCTAACACACAGCAACATGGAACAGGAAATAATGACCCACACCTAGCTCTGGGGAAGGACATATATATAAGGGTAAACCACAGGTGTAGGTAATGGGCTTGTAATCAGTCCACAAGAGTCCAACAGCAGTCCCTAGGGGAAGGTCATGGTAATGTCCACAAATAAGAATAACTGGTCCAGGTCTAGAGGCAAAACAGGATATAGCAGTTCAGGATGTAACACAATGGCGATTATAGACCAGATCAAGACCTCTGCTGCCACTACGCTTGAAGCTCCACACGGTATCACCATGAGGGAGTTATGATTAAAGGAACCTACCTTGATATTTCCATTGACCATTCCCAACATAAAAAAGAGATGGGGGTAGATCCAGAACTACGTACAACAGTGAATTAACGCTAGTCACATCTGTGCATGAGCACGGCAGATGTTACCTTAGTAAGTACTATCGTAGACAAACCCTTCCCTTGCGATGGCTTTATCCCAGTCATATAGGCGGGGTAGACATTTAAATGAGGGACAGCAAGGCGGGGGGAGCCCCGTTATGTTACCGTAAAGCCGCAGATCTAGTTGTAATACTTACGGTAGGAATCTGGACAAGTAAGTGTCCAGATTTACTATCGAGAGTGGGAAGTGCAGGGTGCATGCACTCCCCATTACACGATCATAGTTACGGACCCTCGCATGCAAAAAATGCGTGCATGCGTGGGTCTGGATCTGGCCCATGGCACAGAAAATCTTGATAGTACATAAGCCCTTACTGTAAAATTGTCAAAACCCTTCCCCTCCCCTCACCACCAGCAGCTTGCGTACTGGGGTGCACATTCCGCCCTGTCCTGCCTAACCTCAGGAACACTAACATCAATCATGGAAGTCTGGATGTGGAGTATCCAAATTCTTAATAGAAGTACAGTGCATGTGCACAGGGCTTGATTCAATTAGCTTCGCACAAGGTGTTGTGGAAAGCTAATGCTGCAAATTTATTTTGTGGATTTTTATGCGCACCCCATAGAGGTGCCCAAAAAAATCCATAGAGTTTGGCTACCTCTGGCTTTTTCTACTAAGATCTTCTGTTTCTTTATAATATCCAAGAACTTGTCAGTAGATCAGAAGATATAATTTTTTTTTCTAATCCTTGAGAGACACTTTTAATTTGTGGTAGATTTGTTTCAGACTGGACAACCAGGGCAATGGTTAAACAGATAAAAGCAGAACTCTCAATGGATATTGGCATCTCACTGAATCAAAAATGATTTCACTGTCTATTGTAAAGGGTATCAACCTTATCAAACATAGATTATTTTGACAGAGTATGGAATGTCACTGTATTCTGTACAGAAAAACAAACCTTCAAATTGCCACATTAGATATTTACGTTGGAAATTCGGGACATATTTGAATCTGTCTTAGTTAGTGCTCTATTGACATAAATTTTACATTCAATTGCCAATTTTTGGCATAACATAAAATAGTTGGCATAGGTATAGAGTAGTATAAGTCTCGGCTGGAGTACAGGCTGACGTCTGGTGCATATCTTGAAGAGTATTTGTGTTATTATGTTAAGCAGGGGCTTCAATTGACAGCTGGTGGAACTTGAGAAGCAATAGTTTTTGATACTTGTTGTATCTAAAGTTAAAGTTGTACATATTGGACCTGATTCAAATTGTGTGCACATAAATCTGATAGTAGGCACAGGAGGAGAGTGCACGTACTGTCACTACCCTCTGTCTTACAGATTTCTGGACATTTCAGTGTCCAGAACCCTACCTTTAGTAATAAGCATAGATAAGCGTTTGTACAAACGCTAATCCTTGCGGATGTGCAGCTCTCCATCCCTGGCCCATTATTTGCATTCTTAATTCTGCCTGTGTGACGGGATTTAGGCATGCAGATCTGAAGGATTGGTGCCTTCTACAGGAATCTACACATATGGAACACAGTTCTGTATGGAAGGACTTCAGACACGTAACATCTGGAACGTGCATGTGCACGTTACCTGTCAAGGGGTCTTATGCACCTGATTTCTGAATCAGGCCCAATATGTTTTAATGCCCTTTGTTTTGGATTTCTTAGTGAGTTTCACTTGGTTGATGTTACCCGATAATTGATTTGTAAGTGATCTTTTCCTGCATACTGTATATTGGTGCAAGTGTTTATGAAGATATTTTTAGTCCCTTTGAGGGAAATAGATTGTGGTCACATAAATAAGTATAGTGAAAATACTATGTAATATACATGTTTTGGATAAATGGAACAAATAATAATCCCCAAGTGGGAATGTGGATTACAAATTGAGAGTGCGTTAAGACATTTGATTATTGCATTTGACAGCAAACAGTAATTCTAAAAAATGTATAACTTTATTCAGTATCCTGCAACCCTTACTATAAAATCTTGTTGTGTAATCCCAAAAGCTAGGGCAGTGTAAAAAGAGGCTAAGACAAAGGTTAGTTGCATAAGACTGAGTAGTTCAAAACTTAATAACAAATAACCATAATACTAATTATGCAAATAATAGTGACCAAAACATTGGTAGATTAACTATGTTATTAACATCCCAGTTTAAATGAAAAGGGACAAGAGGGAATGATGCAGCGATGAGCTCGAATTCGCAAGCTGGACTATACAAAGGTCTGTTATTAAGTGTTCCTCAAACACAACCTATCGTACAGCCTAATGTACAACTATAGAAAACATATTCTCCTGTAACTGTTTTTAGAGCTGTCAGTAGGTTGAGATTATCAAAATATATACGACTGTCTAAACTTCTGAAAGACAATGATATGGTGTGGAATACAAGTTATAACGGCATTTTTCAACAACATCAGCTTAACATTGTATAATTGTCTAAAAAAATTAACTTGACAGGGCTAATTACTGACAGTACTAAGGCAGCCAGTATTATTATACTGACCTTAGTGTTGTTGAGGGTTAAAAGTCCAAATGCAGCCTTTCTCTAACCATCCCCACCGCAGCCTTATACTAGCCATCCCCTCACCACAGTTAAACCCTAACTGTCCCCTCATCGCAGCCTTTCCCTATCCATCCCCTCACCACAGTCATACCCTAACCGTCCCCTCAACACAGCCTTATCCTAACCATCACCTTACCGCAGCCTAACCCTAACCTTTCCCTAACAGCATCCCAACCCTAACTCAACCCTTACTCTAACCTTAAAACTAAAAGTTACATTAAGTTTAATACTCACCCATTCATGTGCAGAATGTCTAGCAGACATCCTTGTGAAGTGCAGAAGCATTGAGAAGGATACCCATAAAGTTCAGAATCATCAATCCGATGTCACTGTTTACCTGGCGTCAAGACATCCAGCGTTGTCAAACTACTGTCTATTGAACAGGTAAGTATAGAATTTGTGTCAGCATCCCCAAAAAGTTTGTGGATTTACAAATGTATGTGGCCTCCAGAACTGCACCAATATAAATATGAACACTGTAAAACAGCAAACACCACTAACACACCACTAGGTGCAGATTCCTTTTAAATCACCGTACAAGGATTTCTCTTTAACCCTGCTGTTCTGCTCAGATCGACTATACTCATGTATTGTTCGGGTCAATATGACCCATATCATAAAATTACGCTTTTCCTTAATAATCAGACAAGGGATATTCTCCAAACTTTTATTAAAGTAAATAAACATTCAGATGAACAAACCGAAACAAACAAAAATAACAATTTTTTTTTAAAAGTTGTTTTATATAGCTATTTACATAGGTATGATTTTCTTCCTCAGATACATCTTCGCTATCAGAAGATTCCCCAAACGCTAGAAGCTCAGCATCAGTCAAACAAAGCAGGGGCGTTTTAAGAAGTGAGGGGGCACTTGTGCAGGAATTGTACATGCCCCCCCACCTTACCCTAAGACAGGACTGTCCCGATTCATGGACCTCAAAAGGGATGGGGTCTAACTGCGCTGTAAGCCCTGCCTATTTTTCGGCCCACAAATAGGGACAGTCCCACCGCAGGGGAAGGGGGACTCATTCGGCATTTATTTCTTCTCTCCGGAAGATCTTAGGGGGAATAAATAGATGCTGAATGGCCCCCATCCCCTGCCAATTCTGGGAGCAGGATGAATGCCACAGGGCCCCCTGTTCTGAGGGGCCCATGTGCACTGCACACCCTGCACCCATTATAGATACACATATGAGTCAAAGGTTTTTGTTTGCCCATAATGATATTGATCGTACACAGATCAATCTCCAACTAAATATGAGTCATTCCAATCCATGTATTTATAGCCAAATTAGAGAATAAAACACTTGAAGACTTGCAAACACTTGAAGTTCAGCATGAATATCTGACTCAACATACGGACTTGCTGAGCCTTGCTGAAAATTGTTGAAACTTTGTGAATAAATGTGTGAAAAGGTGAAAAGATTACATAATCCAAAGGTAAAGCAATGAACTGACACTGTGGCGTAGATCCAGGCCTACGTACAACAGCAAAGTTACGCTAGCTGCTAGTGTAATTTCGGCTGTTTGCACGTACTGCGCATGAACGCGGCAGATGTTACGACTCGTAACTCTGGTTGGCCATAACATTATAGTAACTACATATGAAGGGGCGTACCAAAAATACGCTAGCCGTATCTAACGCTCCAACTACGCAATGGAGGCGAAGGGAGGCATATAAATTGCACAGTATGGGCTGGGTTAGGCAGTTACGTCCGTCAAGACGATACGTACGTGAGTGGTTACGCTTTGAAAAGTTAAAGTAGGGTTTGGTAGACGTAAATCAGCAAAAGTCCTTCCATCCGATGGGTGTGCCAGGGGCAGTGCATTGTACTTACGATAGCATAAATACGCTACGCTAACAAACGTAAAAGAACACAGGTCTGGATCTGGCCCTGTATTCCTAATTTTCTTATCATTCCAATAATTTTATTGTTGAAGTAATGTGTTTTGAAACATTTACGGTCACTCACTAGTATAATATTCACATCAGGTCATATTAACCTGAACAGTACATTAGTACTAACTACTCATAACTTAAAACTTTTTTTTTTTTTGGATCATAAAAAATATTTGCC
>WWET01005357.1:39820-50625 GCA_011038615.1 Limnodynastes dumerilii
TGGGCTGGGAAACATCACCTCTCAACTCTAATACTATTTGCAACAGATGAAATATGACTCCCCTGCAATCAACATGGTTTAGCCCAGTAGTAACTAAGTTCAAGCACTTAACTAGGTCTGGATCAGGCCCATTATCTTCATTAATTAAGTGGTTTAGATGGGATGAATATATTTCCCAGACTCCTAAGCATCAATTCCCTAATTCCGAATGTGAAATTTGGTTTCCCCTGATACAGATCTGTAAACTTCTCTTTGATTCAGTCTGCAAATTGTAATTTCTATATATAAACCCCGGAGAGAATTGCTATAATTTCTTTTTTTTCTCTTATCATTGACTATTGTCCCTGGGAGTCCCCCCTTTTCTTACTTTCTTTGTGGAATATAATATTGTATGATTATATGTTGAAAAGAGTGATGTATACTTTATCTTTGCATGTCATAAATACTGCTTTTCCCTCTGTTGGATTTGTGATCCCACCCCCATCATTTTTTCATTTCTGTACCCCATACCGTTATATATATTTTTTTCTCTTTCATATAACAGGAACAGTATGCCCACATTAGGTTTAAAAGGCAAACATTGAGAAGCCTGATGCAGTGTCTGATACTATGGCGTAATTACACATGGATTCAAAAGAGAATATCATTCAGTCAGCAGACAGAATACAATATAAATATATACCGTGACATCGGGTAGACAACACAAGAAGGAAGGGGTAAGCATCAAGCATCAACATGGATATATGAGCAAACAAATAGTACTTGCACCAGATAACAGTCCCTGATCTCAGGCATTATAATGGGGTAATCCTAGCAAATAATACATCTATTAAGATACAGTATAGAGGTTTTTACTTTTTTTTTTTTTAAAAAACACAACCTCCACTGTTCCCAGCACTAGCAACCTACTTCTCTTCCCCACTGCCTTTTAGAATTGAGTATATCTTATTTTTATGTCTGATGTAATGTTATACATATTGGACCTGATCCAGAGCTATGCTCATGAAACGCTCATGTGTGTAGAGTATTTATGCCAGCGTACCTACGATGCACTCCCCTCGGCACTCCCCTTGATCGTACTTCCTCTTGCCGTCTTATGCCCAGCAAACCCTACCCTAACTTTTCTGATCGTAACCGCGGGTGGCCGTATGCCAGGCACGCCCCCTTGACCGTAGTTACGAAGGTGGTACGCTCAAGGCCCATACGCTCAGAATTTCTGAGTGTAAGATGAGTATAACATCTGCCCCGCACATGCACAGTAAGTACAAATGGCCGTTTTTACGCTTACGACCATCGTAAAAACGCACACAAGCATAGTTCTGGATCAGGCCCATTGATGCTTGAGAAAGTCCCAACCAGGGACGAAACGTGTCACAAGACTCTCTCCAAGACATTGTGTCTCAAAGGATCTTTGAGGCTTCCGATTATCGAAAAAAGTTTCCAGGTCTTATCATGCGTGCTGGCGTCTGAACAGAGTCAGTGGTGAAGAACAGCATTCCGGGGACGCCCAGTAAGCACTCTGCTTCATTCCATCAATTGCTCTGCTGCTCTGCAGCACGCCATGCCAACTTGCTCATTATTTATTTTTCTCATACATTGTGGGTATTGTGCTTTTGATTGACATACTACCTCCTTGTTCCAGCAATAACAAAGTGGCCAGCAAAATCACCACCATCTGCGGCTGAAAGTAAGATCTTTTTGTAAATCTATCAGGTTAAGTAGAACACCAGTATTGTCGTCATACAAAGCGAATTATCTATTAATCACGATGCTTCCTTTCCATCACTATTGCAAGTGTTGTATATTCATCATTGTCCACTCTGACATTGGTTACAACATACATCGGAGCCTGCAACTGATTGGTCCTACAATCTCAGCATTCAACAGGCACAGTGGTAATCAATGTTTGTACTACCTACCTTTTGGGCTCCCCTTATCTCCATCTCAGGGTATATTATTGAGCCTTTTATTATCGAGCCATTTACATATATTTTTATTCACATTATTACAATCTATACTTCCTATTTTTTACATTGTCTTAATATTGCATAATTGTCTTTATTTGTGTATATTTGTTTCCTATGCTGTTTAATATTACTGTTTTTTAATAAATAGAATTTTCTGAACCACTTGAAGTTAACCCCATTTTACATACCTGGGAAACTGTAGCGCTGCTATTTAAAGTTAAGTTATACATATTGGGGTCGAGGCTTGCACACACTTGTTCTATGCGTGAATTAGGGTCCCACCCATGCAAGACATTATATATGTGTTATTCGGTAATGGATTGCGTAATAGTCATTGGGCCAAATCCAGACCTAAGTGCACTTTCAGTACGATCTCGTAGCGTATTTACGTGATTGTAAGGACTATGCACTCCCCTCGGTCGCATGTAATTGACTTGATTTACAAGTACCAAACCCTACCTTAACTTTTCCTTGCGTAAGTACGGTCGTACGTAACAGATTGTCGCACGGAACGGCCTAACCCGACCCATTCTGGTTAATTTAAATGCCTCCCTCCGCCTACAAAGTGTATTTCCGGCCGTCGTAAAGGATGACCTGTCCCTTCGTAGGTATTTACGAGGAAGGTACTTACGATCAGAGTTACGACGCCTAACATCTGCCGCGTGCATGCGCACTACATACAAAAAGTTGCAAGTTACGCAAGCGGCTATCGTAAATATGCTTTCGTGATTGAACTCTGGATCTGGCCCAATGTGTATTACTATGCACACATTTAATTGCTCATATTTTCACAAAATAAAGCCTTAAACTGACCAGTAGAAGGTAGATGCTGGCCCGGGTTCAGAAACCTGTACGTGTGCCACATCCATCCTTCATTTCCTGATAGTAGCTACTAGCATGCGTAGTAACTATTTTACGTAATCTACGTATTGTTTCGTTACGTAGATTGCGTATATGCAGTCTTTAAAGACCACATATACGCAATCTACGTAACGAAACAATAACTAGATTACGTTAAATAATTACTACGCATGCAAAGTAGCTATCGGGAAATTAAGGACAAATGTGGCACACATACGGGGTTGTGAAACCGGGCTGCTGTCTGATCTCCTATATGTGTTCTTAAAACTTTATTACATAAGAAAAATAAATACTTAGAGATATTACAATGTGTGGTCCTCTATAGTATACATGGTTAAATATATGTATTTTAAAAAAATGCAATTGGGAAACCATGATTCACCAGAGAAAATAGAAAAATAATAAAAATGACTTCGATACATTGTGGAACATAAATGTTAGAAAACGTCTGGACCTGCAGCTTATTTATTCACACATTTCTGCAATACAATATTCTCTATTGTACAGCCAGTATATGGGAAGAACGTAGCATCTATAGCAAGCAACATGTCACAACATTCAATTGACCCTTTTTATTATGAATAGACAAGTCCCATGGTGGCAAAACAAGCCTGTGTATGAAGATCACGTTATAGATAAGCATTCCTTTCCTGCACAGCAGCTGCTCTGCTCCCTGGAATAGTAATAAAGACTGAGGATTGATAAGGCATCGTTACATAGGGAGCGGATATATTGCAGAACTTGTATCTGTAGTTTCTCACTGCTCATTGTTCTGAAATGATGGTTTTTAGAGGTACAACTAGTACTCTTGGGAGCAATTGCAATATAAACAGAGAATCTAAGAGAGATTCAGTGCATCCTGTACATGGGGAACTCCCTGCATATTGATTTCTAAAGCCACATGCTCTCTCTCTGAGGCTGTCACAAGTAATTATGGCTTAAAGTCCTGTACAAGCAACTATAAGCTATATTATCAGAACATTCATTTTTTGCTTTCTCTGTTCAGTTATAACCATATGGAAAAACAAAACAATTATTTACTTAACATCCAGTGATATGTGAGAAACTAATGTTTATGGAAAAGGAAATAAAATCTCTAGGTATATGCTTTGATTGCTTAGTGATACACAATTAATAATACATCACTGCTGAGATCCTTAGCTTCCTCTGTAATCTCTGTGGGGACTGTACCTCTATTCCTTTAACTTGCAGCAAATCATTCCAAGTCCAATGGTTTCAATATTTTGCTCAGTGCATGGTGATAGTCTACAATGTCTTGCTCATACTATTGTATTAGAGAAAATAGAAACTAATATGTGGTTTATTCACAAGATTACTCAGCACATAGCGACATTTACTGCGGTTTGTCATGTGTATAAGTATGTGTAAGATTTAAATACATGCACATTCTCATGTTCTGTGTCTGACAATATTATGAATGGGACACGACACAGATTTTAATGAGAACAAAAACTGCAGATCTGCAACTGCTAATTTCCAGTAAGCTTACTGGCTCTATAGGAAGACTCTGGCATGTTTGGTTTATTTTCCGGGTATGAGTCCTTGCTAAGAATGGCCCTATTTCGATAGGAACGTTCTCTCCCACCCAGTTTTGAACTGGCTGGCAATTGATCCCCGGAGCACCGAACACAGTGCTCCAAAAGGTAAGTGCATGGGACTGCAACCGCAACAGACGGAAGACTGACACCATTTCATCAACATCTTCTGACAGTGCCACAACGAAGACCTTACATTAACCATGTCCTCTGATCGGTGCTTGAGAATAAATATTAATTTACTTGCATCCCCTAAGCTGGGCGCCCTGGGCGGCCACCCCTATCGCATACCCCTAGTTACGGCCCTGCACACTTGTATACCACACTCCTTCTAGAAGGTTGTGCTTCTAAAATCATAGATCATACACCCCTAAGTGTGTTTTGGAGCTGCTGCCCTATCACCTTTTCCAGATATCTACATAGTAGATGATATTATGGAGGAGTGAAAATCATTTCATGCTCTCAGTCTGTCCCAGTCTGGAGATTAAGTGGTTTTATTCAACACAATTACTGTATCCAAAATACAGAGTCTGTCATTTTTATATGTGAATAAGTCCTAATAACTACAAAGAGTGTAACCACAGTCTAACAATTACCTGCTATCATTTTATTATATTCTATGAACAAAGTAAAGCAATGAATATAAGCACTTTAAGAGCTTCATGAAATCTCTGAGAGGTCCGCATACAGACGAGGATAAATTAGCTGGTATACTTATAGTTCATCAAACCAACGTCTCATTCCTCCTGAGAAGTGATGGGATTGCTACTACCTTATGCATGCCCAAGGTATGTCAGAATAAACCAAAGAATCTGAGAAAAGTGAACAAATTATTGCTTAGTCTCCAAAGATAACCTAAAATAAACAGAGAGATTTGTTGATATCTCATAATGATATTTCAAACTAACTAACTGCTCTTTTAAATTAGCTTAACACAAGTCGTCAAACATCTGCTCAGTCATTTAGCCTATGTTTGGGGAGATTTTAAAGAAAACATTATAAACAAGAATGGTAAAGGTACAACCAGTGGTCGAAGTGGAAATTTAGATGTGCGGTATGGACATTTAGAAGTGGAAGTATAGATATTCAGATGTGGCAGTATGGACAATTAGAAGTGGCGAAATAGACAATTAGAAGTGGTGATATAGACAATTAGAAGTGGTGATATAGACAATTAGAAGTGGTGATATAGACAATTAGAAGTGGCGGTATGGACAATTAGATGTGGCGATACAGACAATCAGAAATGGTAGTTTGGACATTTAGAAGTGGCAGTATGGAAGCATAAAAATAATAGAAGTGAATGGTAGTTTTTTATAGTTTTTTAATTACATAATTGGGAGACGTGACGGTGTGGAAGCTTAACACAAGTCATCAATCATCTGATCAGTCACTAAGCTTATGTCTGTGGAGATTTGAAATGAAAGTTATAGACAAGAATGTGACCAGTGGTCATCAATGTATGGAAATTTATAAGTGGCATAATTGACATTCAGAAGTGGCAGTATGGTATGGACAATTAGAAGTGGCAGTATGGTATGGACATTCAGAAGTGGCAGTATGGTATGGACAATTAGAAGTGGCAGTATGGAAGCATAAAAATAATATAAGTGAATAGAGATTTATAATTTTTCAATTAAATCATTGGGAGAAGTGGTGGTGTGGAATATCCCTGTATACTGCCTCACTTTGAGCTCTGGGTATGACTATAGAACCATCTCCAAACAGCCTGATGTTCCTGTGACTACATATTATTAAGAAGTTTAAAGTCCATGGAGCTGTAGGCAACTTCCATGGACATGGCAGCAGGAGGAAAACCATCCAAAGATTTAAGATGGTTACTGACAATGGACCTGATCCAGAACTACGCTTCGGAGCGAATTTACGCGTGGCAGAGACGTAAATTCGCTGTTTTGTACGTACTGCGCATGCGCACCATAGAAAATACGCACATTAACGTAGCGTAATTGTGAACGTATGGGCCATTCACGTATGTGTCACGTAAATACTTACGTGTGGGCGTGCCAATTTTACGTTAGTCCAAATTACGTGTGAAATACGTGAAGTAGGTGGGGGTTGTATTTAAAGTGTACAGTATGGGCGTGCTTAGCTGCATAAATTCGTTCAGCCCATACGTACGTGTGCGTATGACTGTGGTTACGTTGGAAAAAGTTAAGGTAGGGTTTGGAAAGCGTATCTTGACAAAATACGTCCGTGCAAGGGGTGTGCCGAGGGGAGTGTAGCAAATACGCTCCGCGAATAAACGTACGGCAAACGTAGTTCTGGATCTACCCCAATGGTAGAAAAAGAGATCAGGAGAACTTTAAAAGAACTCCAAAGTCAAGGTATTGCCAGAATCTGATCCTATTATCTGACACTATTTGAGTCACAGTGGGATCCTTAGAAGACGTTCAAGGAGGACTCAACATTTAAAAGAACAATATGAAATACAGGGCCCGATTCAATTGCCGGCGAAGTTTTCAAAAAGTTTGCGTCGGTAAAAATACGACGCCTTCGCCGGCAATTGAGCGATAAAAATTTACCCATTCAATTATTTTTTTACCGCTGCGTTAAAACAGCAGCCAGCGGTAAAAAAATAACCAGAGAAAAAAAAAATCTCTCTGTTAACGCCGCAAATCACCTCCTGCTATCAGGAGGTGACCGGCGCTAGTGAGAGACTATTACCCAGTGCCTGAAATCACGTTCTCACGATACTTCAGGCACTGGGTAATAGCCTCAGTAGCGTTAACAGAGGGATTTTTTTTTTTCTCCTAGCAGCTGCTCAGCGGTCCCTGGATGGCAGGGCATGGTGCCTAATGCCCTGCCATCCATGGGCATGCTGATGCTTGTAGTTCTACAAGCATCAGCATGCCCTGTTGGGGCACAACATAGGGCAGCGTTAAAAATCCGCACCTCTCATAGGTGCGGATTTTTATCGTTAAAAAACCTGCATATTTTTAACGCAATAAAAGAATTGAATAAGAAAAAAAATAACGCCTGTAAATTTAAAAAAAAAAATGCTGTAAAAATACGCCGGCGAAGGATTTTTTAACAATTGAATCGGGCCCACAGACTGAAATTTGATAATATGTATATTGACAAACCACCATCCTTATGAGAATATCTTTTTGGATAGATCATTCAAAATCATCAGCTCTGTGTCCACAGACCAAAAACTAATCTTTCAAGAATATATGTACTGGAAAACATGGAGAAGGCTGGGTTATGTTTTGAGTCTGCTGTATCTGGCACAGGGTACCTTGAAGCTCTGCAAAGCAAAATCAAATCTCAAAACTATCAAGGCATTCTAGAGCAAAGCACCCTGCTCGGAGTCATAGGTCATGGGTCTTCAAATTACAATAATGACCATTTACATAGCAAGTAGACTGACTCGGCTCCATAGCAAGAGAATGGGGCATTAATCTTGCACATGCACAATGCAGTTGCTGGCTGCTCTTCACCTCTGCAGAAAGCTGTAAGCAGCTGGCAGTTTAGCAGCTGAGCACAAACAGTGCTCAGTGTTTGTGTAATGAGAGCTGTTTATGTATACATTGCCAGCAGATGACAGCTTAATGCTATCCTCTAACAGCTTCTACCCCTCTTTAAAACCTATTTCCCCCAGTGGACAGCATTAAGTTGTCAGCTACTGGCACATAAATTATAAACAACGCTCAGAACTCATAGACTAAGTGCTGAGCACTGTCTAAGATACCAGACGTCGCCATCTTAGAGCTGTTCTCAGTGGTCCCTCCTCTCATCTGGATGCCCACGGTAGCAGGGTTGCTGACTTTTTATTTCTCCCCTCCGGGAGATCTTGGAAATCCCAGCATGGGGATGGGAATAAATGATGCATTTTATACAAATATCATAATTAAACCTTCCCCCTGTCCAGCACTACTGCAATCCCTAGTGTTTCTGGGGGTGCACGGGGCTTGAAGATGAATATCACGTCATCAAGTCACGGCCAATCACTAGTAACACTAGGGATTGCGGATCTTAGAGGGACTTTCCAGTTACTGGGAGAACTGCCCGAATTTTGGGAGTCTCCCGAATATACCGAGAGAGTCGGCAGCCCTGACTGTTCTGCAGTGGCCTCTTATGACTTCTAATCTGAATACTATTGTACCTTTTTGGAAATAGCTGAAACATTCAGTCTGCAAAAGGCACTCATCAAACCAGAAACAGCTGGAGCTATTTGCACATGGAGAGTGGGACAAACTACCTTTTGAAAGGTGCAGATGTGTCATGGAGATCAGCAGATATCATTTAATTGCAATGATTGTCACTAAATGTTGTGCATCATGTTTTATTATTATGAATATTATACCAAATTAAAAATCAAATGCAAAATGTTTCTCTTTTATTGTGGAAAGATACCAACAAACTTGTCCATATCTGAGCTTCTGCTTATATGGTAAATACAAAGCTAATCCAAATCAAGTAGTAGAGAAATGCTGGCGAGTAATTACAGGGGGAAAACAATTGAGGCCCTAAAGATAGATTATTTGTTTTTCTGATTGACGTCCAGTTAGTCGAGAACACGTGCATTAGTCATGAACGGGGACTTCTACTTCCCTTAGGTGAGTTATCTGAGGGTCTTTTAAGCAGGTGATTATATTTGTTATGGGAATACTTCAGAACATACAGGAACAGCTTAATGTTCTCACCCAACAGGACTCACAGCGAATTGTAACTGACTTATCATATGGAATTACAATCAATTTAGTTGTCTATTTATGTTATATACATAAACTATGCTGCATAGATAATTATATTTTTATGTGTCTTTAAAGAGGTTGCCATAAAAAGAACCACAGTAATATCAACAGCACGCCAATTTTACTGTGAATAATTCTTTTAGGTGTATTAGGGAAAGCATGTACACATCTAGCTGGGAAAATTATGGGACAACAACCTATAACAACCTAGGTGGCATTTGTGACTTTCTGAATATAAGTGACCCCATAACAACTCAGAAACATTTTTATTTTTTATTGGACTTTAATTGCAACTTGTTTTTTGTTTTTTATTTAAATGTGTTTTCAGAGGCTCCCAACACTCATAGCCCTGCAACCCCTTGTCCGTAGATGCCGCAGTGATATGGAACTGACAGGTCTGGACCAGAAGCTTGGTGGGCCTGTCAGGTAGCACTCTGCTCGGCGGAAGCTGGTGCATGTGTGAGGCTGCCTATGAGGACTGTGAAGTGGTGAGTCACACATGTGCCTTATTGTTTTTTTTTCTTATATATAGCTGTCTTGGAGTATGTTCTGTTCACTATATTGTTCTGCACTGTATGTCCCTGATGAAAGAGACCGCCGTGTCTCTGAAATGTTGGAAATAAAGGATTGATGTCTATTGAGACTGCATTTAAGACTGAGAGTGCCACTATTGTTGTCTTCTGTGTATCGTGATTTCCTGCTGTGCCCCTCTGTAAGTTTACTTCTAAAGTGAGGAATGCTGTTTCTAGTCTAGTANTATATATATATATTCCAAGTCAATGTCATTTGGCGTGCTCCTAGTTAGGGTTTATTTATTCATTTTGCAATGTTAGCGTTAATGGGTGCACTATATGCACCCTAATAAAAATCACTGGGGATAGATAGATAGATAGATAGATAGATAGATAGATAGATAGATAGATAGATAGATAGACTTAAATGATAAAGTTGCTCATTTCATTTCCTGGAAGCAATAACTATGTGCGTTGCTCACTAATATCATAAGAAAATCACACTTCTTAACTTTCACTAAGAATCACATACATGAATCTAAGGGAAACAAACCCCCCCTTTTCTCCCTGAGCTGTGATCCTCTGTGCCTGCGTACTAGACCCTGTCCCTGATTGTCTAAAGCTGCCCAGTGAAAATAATACAGGATATTACCACAACTCAGCACCGGTGTCCTTGTTAACCTATGAAAGTCTGATTATAATACAGGAAAATATAACTAGAAGCTCAGCATGCAAATATCCAAGACAGGAAAATAATTTCACACCTAATGAAAAAATAAGAAGGCTGATCTATATCTGCTAAGAAAAGCTCAGGACCTCTTACAAGAGCCAGCCTGTCTACCTCATTAAAACAAATTGAAAATTATCCTCAAAATTAAAGGGTAATTGTTATGATAATATGAGAAATATGGAAAGACAGAAGCTGTTTTGTAATTGGATATATATCTTATGGACACATGTAAATAGATTATAAAGCTACAATTACACACAATATTATGTAAAATAGAAATATTACCGTAGTACAATCCACAATAAAAGCATAATGGTAATTAAAGGTTCAACAACCTCTAGAGATTACTCCAACAGTTTTATATTTTATAGCATAGCCCTGCAACCACTGTCCAGAGTATTTCTATTATCACTCAGAGAGGATACAGTTAAAGCAGATTTGTCTGAAGCTGATTTCCTGCT